>JASGXE010013390.1:0-19425 GCA_030068105.1 Sinentomon sp. SZTP_YWyxl
AACAATCAACTTCAACAACAGTGCCTTCAACAATAGCAACTTCAACAATAGTAACTTCAACAAAAGCAACTTCAACAATAGCAACTTCAACAATAGTTACTTCAACAACAGCAACTTCAACAATAGTATAACTTCAACAATAGAATCTCCAACAATAGCAACTTCAACAATAGCAACTTCAACAATAGCAACTTCAACAATTGTAACTTCACCAATAGCAACTTCAACAATAACAACTTCAACAATTGTTACTTCTCTTTCCCGAAAGCACATTTCAATTCTGTTTTCACCCGATTTTGTGCGTGGCGAAAAACAAAAAAAAAAAGAAAACCCCCCCCAAAAAATTTTTCCAAAACCTTTTCCCCAAAACCCAAATAAACCTTTCCTTGGCCTTCGGAAACCTGCCCCCAAAACTTTATTTAAACCTTTGTTAACCAACCTTATTTTTTTCCCAAAAAATGGCTTAATGGCCCCTTTTTGGGTTGTTAAACCTTCCCAGACAATTTTGGTTTTACAATTGGAAATGGTTTAAAGTGAAATTCAATAGGCTTTCTTTGGAAAACACTTCGGATTTCCTTCAATTTCGTGTTAAAACAGGTTGGGATTGTGAAAATTTTTTCCGTTTGGCGGCACCACCTCCCTTGGAAACTTTCCCTTTCCCAAAACCCCTGTGATTCGGTCCCTTTTCCTTTGTTAATTAAACACAAAGTTCAGCTTAACACCTATTTTCTGGGCTTAATTTGGGAATTTCTTTGGAAAATTTTTTTGGAATAATGTTCCAATGGCCTTTTTTGTTTAAACATAATGTTTTCCCTTCAATTTCAAGATTTGGAAAACAGGTTTGGGCCCAAAGGATTTGTGTTCCTAACAAAGGTTTTCCAAAAACGCGGTTTCCAAAGCCCCTTATTAAGCCCTTTGTTAAAAAGGCCCGTTCCGTGAATTCGGTTTGGTTTTACATACCGCCCGTCGTGACTTGTCCCGCCCTTTTTACCCCGCCCTCGGCGTCCCTTCCCCTTTGTAAACGGCGGAAAAAGATTACTCATAGATGGCCCATTTGATTGTTGCCTCCAACTTTTTTTTCTTTCTTTTTACTCTTATGCCGTTGGTAGAAATTAAAGCCCAAATTGCAACGGAGCTTTCCTTGAGGTGTCAGATTTTGACATTAGTGATGAAAGAGGATCTTTTATTTCTACAGCCAAGGAGTATTTGCTAAAACTCAATAATGCAAATTTTTCACATGTATGGGTAATCTTTTTCCGCCGCCAGTATACACACCGCCCGTCGTGAAAATTTTGTTCTCTTTTTGACGATCTTTATAAGATTGTGAGTTTTTTTCTCTGTCACCAGATCATTTGTGGCAGTATTTGTTCAAAAAAAAAAATAAAAAAATAATAATAATTTTCAGAAGTGCAAACAATTATCTACCTTCACATGATGGTACAAAACTTTCTACGCGATGAGGACCACTTTTGAATGTTTTAAGCCTTGATGGGGGGTCGAGTTGATGAATGTCTGCGGGTCTTCTAAAGCGTGCTTGATAAATGCATGAACGGATAAGGGATACCACACCCTTTGCACCTGCTGATTCGATATCAAATGAAACTAAATTTGTTGACAGATACTTTGTTTTCGGTAGCCGTAACTTTATTCACTTCACGGAGGGCAAGTGAGGGTCGCGAAAACCGAATATTTCCCTGCTCTGAAGTCTCACAACGTCTTGTTTCGGCACTGGGTTTGAACAAAAGCTAAAGACACCTCGGGAACGGTTGGGGGTTGTCAAAACTCTCATCTCGACTCCAGAAAAGTGGTTTGCGGGTCCGCAACAAGATAGCGGCAAATGAACTCGGCAGGAGCAGACAAGACCCAAAAACATGATTCTGTTTTAACCAGACCCTGTTTCCGTTAAATTTTTCTCTTCTGAACCTGTTTACTGTGCAAGGATTTGTTCAATTCAATTCAAGTTAATTCAATTTAATTCAAATGGGTGCATGTCATTTCGATGGCCCTATCCCATCAGAGGCGTATAGATTTTACGAAAGCCTGTATTGGTTCACTGATGCGGAAGCAGAAATTTGCAACTATTATACTTGCCGTGCCGGTGGTACCAGCGAGACGCCTTTGCTATGCATCATCAAAGCCAAACGGTTCTTCCAAAGAAACCGAAACAGCAGGAAATGACCACATCAAGTGGGCGGGGCTGAGGAGAGAGGGGCGGGTCATCAGCGGGAAAAGGTCGGAAGGGTCTCTCGTCGTGCCGTTGACAGGCAGGCCGACATCCTGCTGTTTTCGACCTTTCATTCAGGCCACAGGAATGCAATTCCCCGGCATCCTCTGAGGCGGTTTCTAAATTTCGCGACAAAGACGGACCAGAATACTTCTACAGGGTGGACACGAAAAGACTACCTTTTCCTAGAATTTCTTTCCCACTCAATTCCTAGATTCCGAAAAACAAAACTTCAAAAACGGGGTGTCCTTCAAACACAAAGATTTTTCTTTTGGGTGTGTGATTGTATTGCATTCACAAAATTTGTTTTTATCCCGAACCCGGTATTGGCCGAATCGGAAACATCTACTAGAAGGTCCTCTCTTTCTGTGCCACCCTGTACAATCTGAGTCCTTTGAGCTATAGACGGCGAGACAACACTCACAAAGTTTTATAACTTGCCTGGAAATATTATTGTTTTTATGTAGTTGCTGTTTTCGTTCTTGCAACAGAGAGAGAAAAGGGGGCGGAGCAACATCAGTTGCAAATATGTAAATATACGTGAAGTTTGTTGGAGCGGAATATCCCACGTCAAGTTTTGTGTAGGTATGCATAACGCTCATTAATTTAATAAATTAAATGGATTTAATGAATTAAAAACAGAATCCCACGTCCGATTTTGTGTGTATGGTGGCGGCGGAATTAATGTATCCCATCAGCCTGTTTGACAAGCGAGGTCAAAATCTGACAGCTCCAGAAAGCTCTGTTGAAATCTGGTGCTTTAATTTCAACCACCAGCATAAGGGTAAAATGAAAAGAAAAAAACTTTCGGAGACAACGCAGTTAAATTGGAAAAACACGCATGTAAGAGTGCATTAATTCCGCCGCTACTAAAAACATGGCGCTCATTAATGTTTCAGTTATATTGATTTGATTTGGTTTTAAATCAGGTAATTTAATGAAAGTGAAAACAGAATATTCCACATCAGGTGTTGTGTATCCACATGCATGACTATTGAATTATACGTATAATCATTTCATTCAATAATTAAATTCATTCAAAAATTTAATTATTAATTTAATAAATAAATTAATTAATTAATCATTCATTTATTAATTCATTTATTTATTTCATTTCATTCATTTATTTCATTTCATTCATTTATTAATTCATTTATTAATTCATTCAATTTAATTTAATTTAATTAATAATTTAATAATTCATTATTATAATTAAATTAAATTTATTAAATAATAAATAAATTTCGTTTAATAATTAAATAAATTAAATTAAATTAAATTTATTAAATTAAAAACATACCTAATAATTAAATTTAAATAATATTAATAAAATTAAATTTTATAATTAAATTATTAAATAGTTAAATTCATGAATACAAATTTTATAATTAAATAAAATTTAGTTAAATTTCATTAAATTGAATTAAAATATGATGTGGATATAAAAAACAGAATATCCACATCAGATATTGGATACTTGACGCATATAAATCAAATTTTTCTTTCTTTAATGTGCTGCGACGTTTTTCTTTGTACTTCCAGATTTATGCCACAAGCTCACAGACACACCTGTTTACAGTTGAGGTGATCATTTCAGCACCTGCTTCCCTGTGACTTGGTCTTTCGACATTCGGAAAAAGTAAAAAATACTGAGTAATCAGCGATCCAAATATCAGCCTTATGCGTTGCATAAAGCGAGAACCGATATGGTAAGCAGTAGAATTCAGTTTTGACGTTTTGATAACCATTCACGAAAATTTGTTGTATTTGTTAACATTCTCCAGACAATCATGGAAATGTAAAACTCGGACTTTGCCTGATTTTCAAACATTTCGTTGGCCTTCGTTTTTGTTTTGAGCTGATGTGGTGAGCCGAACCCAAACACTGACCTCGCTGTAACAGAGACCATTTGAATGAAACCGCCATAGGTTTGTTTATTGCCATAGATTTTGTGAAGTGGAGGCCTCACAGATAAATTTTTCAGATTGTCTCTTCGATGCGTTGACATCACCATGCCTCTTCGCCACATCCAAGAATGGCAGAATCCGGCAAAGTTAGCATGTAAAATCGAAATCGATTCACATTTCGACTGAATTCCCGATTCCCACTGCTCAAACTCAGCTTCAACCAAACAACCGATTGAGTTGACAGATTTGAGTTGGGAAACTTTCATTTCTGTGCACAATAATTACTTCTTTTCCATTGTTGCGAAAGATACATCCATGCATTTGCCGATGAATTCCATGTTATTTTGAGCCCGAAGTTGAGCGTGTGACCACGAATAGAAATTGAATTTCCTCTTAACTTGTTGCCGTGATGCAAAAATGATTCAGAAATCGCCACCAGAGGCGCTCTTCTGGGACCAAAAAAGTGCCGAAAGCATTGCTACGATGCTCAGCTGTGTGCTGACTGAAAAACTTGAATTCATCAGTCGTAGAAATTAAATTATTGCTGTGTGAACACAACAGGATTGGTCTAGAAGAGCGCCTCTGGTGACGATTTTCCGAATCATTTTTGCTTCACGGCTACAATGGAAAAAGTGAAAACGAATCAGGTCTTAGTTATGCAGTGTCTCCTTCGTTGGATCCAGTGACGTCACTCGATCATTTTTTAGCTTTCAGAGCGAAAACCGGTCTCATTTGAGATCCCCTGTATATGTGACAAGTGGAATATGACCTATTTGTTTGTCAATAGACAAATTGTTGTTCGACAAATCGACAAAAAACTGCCAAGACAATTAGAGCGAAGTGAGACTCCGATCATGCAATATTTTGGTGATATCTATGGATACCTGGATGCTGGGATTTCCCTCTCTGGATACCCACTTGGATGCATCTCTACCGGCTCCAACCTAACCTAACCTAACCTAACCTAACATAATCTATCCTCCTGACCTAGCCTAACCTAACTCACGAAATGTATCACATCCTATCATACCTGTCCAACGGGATTACCAGGCCGTATCCATATGTGTGCATATTTTGGGGAATAGACGGTACTTCCTCCGCAAAAATGGCTCTGCATAGCTCCTTTAATGCGTGGACAAGACGTTATGTTACCCAATTTTTTTACTGCTATAAGCTGTTAACGGACTCTTACGGCGTGATCCAGTTGACAGGTAACTTTGCTTCTGAGGTAAGCAATGTTGAACTGCCATCTGCTATACATCTGAGGTAAAATATAGATGGCACTTTAACATTGCTTACCTCGGAGGCAAAGTTACCTGTCAACTGGATCACGCGCCGTTTGTTGTATGCGCCAGTCAGGAACAGCAAAATTGCATCAATCGAATTGGTGAATCGACTTGCACAGTCAGTCCCTGTCATGCCTTTCCAACCCTATTGAAAGGCGTTTTAATTTATTACTTGTTCCAGATCATTGTGAACATGGCAGGATTTCAGAATGGCACATAGCCTACGTGACTTGGCACTGTGAAAAATCCCAATTTCATTTCAAATGACAACTTATCGTGATTTAACGTCAAAGGTTCCAAACGAACCATCAGATTCTAATTTTTGATTGGAGAGGAGAGGGGAGAGAGGAGAGAGAGGGAGAGAGAGGAGAGAGAGAGAGAGACGAGAGAGAGAGAGAGGGGGAGAGAGGAGAGGGGAGAGAGGAGAGAGAGAGAGAGAGAGAGAGAGAGAGAGACAGAGAGAGAGGGAGGGAGGGAGAGAGTGAGAGGCCATCTGGCGGAAAATGAATTTAATTCAGATAATAAACTGAAAAGCCAAAGCTCTCTCTTCATGGGAGCGCTCGTGTGTGGAACTTTGCAGGTTACGTGCGTGAAGTTGACACCCACAAATAGACTTCCGTTGGCTTTCTCTCTGGCCGCCGGACAATTCGGAACGCCTGCCGACATTTTGGTGGAGCAGCAATTTCCCGAGCGTTTTGTTAGCTTTATCAGTTCCTGGAAACCAAACAGTAACGTATTAGGCCAACAACAAGCAAGAGGCGAACAACAAGCAGTTGGTTGACGACAGCAATCGGCAGCGGGGGTGGGTTGGTTTGGAAAGGTTTGAGGTTTGGTTCGCCTTTATGAAACAAAGACAAATTCACGAAAGCTATTCGCCCCCAAAATTGGTCATACCAAATGATGGCAGCAGGTATTCCGAACTGTTGCCGGCAAGTCACCCTTTCTGGCCGTCATGGCAAATTTTCTTTGCCATGACTGCACCCGACAGCGGTTGAGGCCGCTGGCAGCCAACTTGGCACATGGGGATACCAGTGTCTTCTGTCCCCTCTCCTCATGAGAGTAGAGTGTTTTTCTGCACACGATGCATTCTACACTCCTTATTAAAAGTTTTCGAACATAGGCCGGTTTTAACTCTGGGGCAACGCTAACTCCGAGCTGCGAGGTAAATTTTTTCCATTGGAGGAGATGGCAAAAACTTACCTCGCAGCTCGGAGTTAGCGTTACCCCCGCGTCATGATCTCTCCGCCGATGGTGTCGCGCGCTGCAAAACATACTCGTAATGACACTCGTGTAAGGTCTGAAGTTGCATCAGGCCCTGTTGAAATTAAATGGCCCCCGTATGAGTCAGGCCTTCAAAATGTCTGCTATGTTCGAAGACTTTTGGTGGACTCTGTATGGCTGTAACCTTCCATGAACTAATTCGACTTTTTCTGTGTAAAAAAGGTTCCCTTAACATTCCGCTGCAGATATGGTTTTCCCACCTTGGCCTACATGTTATCCCGGGACAAAAAGGAAAAATCCATTTTCCAGTGCCCCATCAAAATCTATTTTGCAGCATCTGGTCGCTTTGCGAAAAAACCGATCGATGAAGGCGTGGGTCTCCCTTCGGCTCTGATCGATTTTGAGAGTGGCCGAAGGAGTTGCGATTTGCGAAAGCCGTTACGCGCTGCTAAATTCGCCAGACCCATTGCATCAAAGGCAACGGCCAGTCCACAGAGGTGTCCGCAAACGGTCTTTTTTCGTATCAGACAGCCAATTCCGCAACTACTTCGACACAATCGGCATTCGATTTTGTGATGAATGATTTCTTCTTCAACCGCATCAGAATGGACGGATTTTTGCATCGGACTTTTTTTTTTTAGAACGTCTGTCCAAAGCAGATTTGCAATTGCAACAATGTGCAATGGTCAATGCTCCAATGTTCTCCTTTGCAGATTGTTGCAAGTGACAATCTGTTTTGGACAGACGATCTAAAAAAAGTCTCATGCAAAAAATCTGTCCATTCTGAAGCGGCTTCCTGCGGCAAATTCCCTTATCTGCGATCACGTTTGAACAAAATCCACCATGATGATTGATGATATTATGTTCTCTTGTTGATTTGTTGCGCGACCGTAGTCATCATCGGCGCATATCATCGGCGCCGTGTATCATCCGTGTGATATCATCCGTGTGATATATCATCCGTGTGATATCATCCGTATCATCCGTGTGATATCATCCGTATCATCCGTGTGATACCGTGTATCAACGGCGCATACCCAGAAAACATTTGAGTTTCGAAAAATGGAACTTTCGGTGCGAGCTAGAACTGTATTGTAGTTGAAATAATTTTTTTTTACTAAGTTCTCGTTAAAATCTAAAATTCAGAAAATTTTCCTTTTTTTAAATTTAAATTGTCGGGAATCCATGGGTTCATGTGAACTGTGGCCTTGGCCCAGTGGCGGTTTCAAGTGGGTGCAAAGGGCTTAGCCCTCTCAGGATCCCCTGAAGCTCCGCCATCGAAATATCATTTCGACTCTTGCCAACTTGCCCGTCCGTGCCTCAAAAAAATTGGAACATGAAAGATCCGAGAAGAAAATGAAGACTGAAATTTAAAATATCTGAACTTTCAAGCTTCCTGGGGTGTCCGTGTCCCGGACCATTACTGGGGACCATTACCCCAGGAACTCCACTGAGGTTCTGCTCATCGTTCATCGTTCAAGCTCCCTTTGAACTAAATTCAACGCCACTGAGGTTCATCGTTCAAGCTCCCTTTGAACTAAATTCAACGCCACTGAGGTTCATCGTTCAAGCTCCCTTTGAACTAAATTCAACGCCACTGAGGTTCATCGTTCAAGCTCCCTTTGAACTAAATTCAACGCCACTGAGGTTCATCGTTCAAGCTCCCTTTGAACTAAATTCAACGCCACTGAGGTTCATCGTTCAAGCTCCCTTTGAACTAAATTCAACGCCACTGCGTTAGCGTAAAACTGCCAGGCGTATAACAACTCAGACTTGTCTTGAGATTGCGAAATCGTGCCTTTCATGATCAGTAATTTATCCATGAACCGCATCGTAATGCGTTAAGGAGAAATATTTGGAACACCCTGCGCACTTCGCCCAGCATAAAAGGCATCTCTGGGAAGCACGTAGATAGAAAAAATTGCAAAATGCATGAGTTGAAGCTGGAAATGCTTGAGTGGCGTCTGAAGTCTTGAGTCTTGCTCTGCCACTCTTTGATTGAAAAAATCCGACTCTCAACGTCCCATATATACTCGAAGCCATGAGTTTGAATGGCTTCCTATAGAGTGCTGCCAAAGTAAACAAATCTGATTCCGTTCGTCTGAATCTGTCAGTTCTGACGGAACCCGTTTCCAATTGAGCTGAAAACCTCCTTGAATACATTATGTGAAGTGCGGCCCTTTCCTCGAGTGGCCCACGACTGAAAAAAGGGAGCCCATGGCCCTTCCTTAGATATCTAATTGCCACGGATGCTGCACTGGTATACGGTATCATCCCTAGTCCGACGTTGCATAGACTTTTTCTCGTTGAGCCCAACTAAAACTTTTAATTTACCGTTACGCTGCATTGCGAAAAATACTACAATGGAATTTATCAATCCGCCACACCGAGTCACACCGAGACACACCGAGTCATACCGAGTCACACCGAGTCAAAACATCCACACACCGAGCCACAAGCCACATCGAGTCACACCGAGTCAAAACACCCACACATCGAGTCACATCGAGTCACACCGAGACACATTGAGCCACATCGAGATAACCCGAGCCACACCGAGTCACACCGAGCCACACTGAGTCACAACTAGCCACACCCAGTCACCGAGACACGCCGAGCCGCCGCATTGACTTTTACACGTAGAATGAAAATTGTGCGAAATTGAAATGAAAGTTTTCCACATTGTGGGCAAAGAAGCGCCTGACTCCAACGTGAAACAGCATGCGTAAAGCATAATCAAGGAACGGTCTGTATATTTAATTTAATTTAATTTAATTTAATTTAATTTTACATAATACTGCCCCAAAGAATTTTGGGGGCAGGGAGCACACCGCTCCATGGTACTTACAATTCCGTTTTTAACAACATCGTCAAATAAGTTAAAAAAAAAGGTCGGCAGGTAAAAACAAATGGCAACAATAAAATAATGCATGAAGTGCGTGAGAAGTCGCTCCCATTTCACTGACGCATGTAATTAAATGAGGGGGAGGGAAATGCCTTATCGAGCTATGTCTATTTCAGGAGTGCTTTGGAAACAACAGAGACGGAGTGTCGAGGGAATTCCAATCTCTTATGGTTTTTGGAAAAAATGAATTCAGAAGAAAATTGTGTCTAGGTGTTGGATATGAAAAACAAAACCGATATTAAAAAAAGGTTTGTCAACATCCAATACCGATAGTCTCTTTAAAGAGAATTTTATGCAGGCGGATAGGTGAATTGATGGAAGGTCGTTTTTCATGCCTTTTTGAGATCGGAATCCCATTATTCCCGATTCCGGAATTGGAAATTCATTTTTGATTTTAATCCAATTTCAGGTGCGTTCTGCGCGGTGCATCTTGGCGAACCGAAGCAAAGGGAACAAGCTGACTTTCCTCTAATGAAAATATCCATTAATTCGCGTTTGTACGCAGACAAGAACAACCAAATGTTCCGCGTTGTGCTTTTTCCGCGGCCGCCGTTGCACAGTCGATTCTTCGCCACACCGTCGAGCAAAAGGTGTCACGTGAATTCAGATCAAGCGCATCACCCATTCCCAAAGGTCTCAGGTCGACAGGGACGTCTGAAACGGCAGCTCCGCACAAAAAAATATGTGGGCAAATTTTAATTGTAATTATAATTATAATTATAATTGCAATTATACCCGGTACCGGGTCGCTAATTTACAAACCCTGCCGCGACTTTCGATGGCAGAGAGCCTTTTGTGCAAGAATGCTCAATTATTAGGGCCTATACTCGCAAGAAAAAGATTTTTTTTTATTACCTAAAGCTATCTGAACCTGACCTGACCGTCCACTCTCGGAAAAAACAATGCTCGTTGGGGGCCCCGGCCTGCCATCTAAAGTCGCGGCATTGTAAACTGGCCACCAGGTCGTATATAGGCACCGGGTGTTCTGGCCGGTGATCATCTCAATGCCTGTCAAAGGTCGTTTTCCAAAATGTTTTTGGTGCAAACTAGACAGCCTATAAAATGTCCATAATTTCCTATCGGGAGCAGAGGTACCTGCATTGTCCTGATGCTCAATTGGGGATAAAATACGCAGGGGTCTCAAAAAGTTCCCGAGGTTTTGCCCTCTTCGTGTTGCGCTCAAAGCCTCTGATATTTCAATGATTCATTGCTCGATAACTTCTTTGTGCTGGGCAGAAATTCGTTTCTTTCGCTTGTCCAGTTCCGATTTATGCCATTTTTGCCTTGCTCGAGGTAATTGTAGGCTCTCATGCGATGGGAAAAAGTCGAACGTGTGCTGTCACGAAGTTTTTCTTCCATTCCACATAATCAAAAATTGTGCCACACGTTTGAAGGCGAGCTCAAATTAAGGGGAAATTCTTCACAAAGCCTTGCTTTTGTCTTTCAGGAATCCTGACCCACCAACTTTTGAATTAAGGGGAAAGAGATCAAGGTCTCCAACGAGAGAACTTCGCTTCGAAATTTTTGAAGGTATAGCATCTAAATTCCCATGGTGAACCTCCATTGCAAATGCCGGGCCCGACCTGACCTTTTCATCTTGTCTTGAAAGGGATTAAAAGAATGGCCATCATTTTGTGGTGAATCATTTGAACGATGTACCATTTTAACGTGCCATTGAGAACAGACCATTTTTCATCGTCCCCTAGGCCAAGCTCGCCATTGCTGCACGACAGTTCGCCTTGAATGTCCAATATGCTCCTATCGTATAGTTTCTTTAGATAACTTTCAATATATAGATAAAAAAATAACTTCCTTGAGATAAAAAATAACTTTCTCTTGGGTTTTGTTAATTTCTCCGCAACCATATCTTGAGATTTGGTTTGGAAACCAAGAAGGACCTAACCATAGAATGGGAGAGGGCGATGAATGAGGAATTCGTAAGTGATGGTGCGTGTTGTGACAACAAAATGCCGGTGGCGCTATACCAATATGCACTCTGTTGCAAAACAAAATGCCCCCTTCTGACAATTCATCGCACTTGCACAACTTTTGGCAACCGATCCCAAATCTCTCTTTCAACAATCAAAGTATTCGAAAAGGGTACTCTTGAGCCTTCCCCAGATTCCTCTCAACCCTTCCCAGGTTCCTCTCAAGCCTTGCCTGTATGCACGTTTGTCAGGTTGCAGACAAGATGTTCCGAATACTCGATTACAACGCCGGCAAACGCCGGCGCAGCCGGCTAGTAGTTTCATAATGGCACACATCCGCAACCACATGGATATGTCTGCTCGCATTCTGCCCACATTTTATTCCACTGCTTCAAACGCAATTTATACCCAGACCTTTTCTCTTGGAATCCGAATATTAATTTATCTCTGGGATGAAAAATTGCTATCAGTTTGAAGCGTAGAGATGCGGGGATGCAGGTAAATATAATTCAAGTGTGCTTTTGAACTGCGCTGCAGGCGGTCATTCGAGAGACCCTTGGCTCCTTTTGGACAGAAAGACATTCTTTCATGGTCTGAATCTGACAAAGAACCACGAGAACGGGCATGCAACTATCGATCTTTAAATGCATCTGGATGAGCAACAAAAGCGAATATAACGTGACCGTGTTTGGCAGTTTCAAGCAAGATCAGTCATTGTTTTAGGTCATTTCTTTAGGTCTTTTCTTTAGGTTATTTCTTTCGCCTTTAGTCGTTGTTTTAGGTCATTTCTTTGACTGATAGCATTTCACCAATGTGATACCGCAAAGAGAATAAGGGAAATCCAGTTGGAACCATTTCGAGTACAAATAAATTAAATTGCATTCCCTTGTACTGACCACCATCCGCGAAGGAATGCACCAGGCCGAGACACCATCCATATCCTCCTGCAAAGCCATACAATCAGCAATGGAGTCAACTTTTGCTGCACACGCAGCGTAAGTGTTAGCAAAAACTGATTTTGCCCTTTGGAGGACCTGGCAAATCGTTTGTATAAATTATAAGCAAAAAATGACCCACGAATGCTGCCTTGAGGGACACCAGAAGACACTGGAAGAGTATAACTTTGTATGTCACTCACTTTAACCGGTTATACCCTGTTAGAAAGATAGCCTTGCAACAAAATCAATGCAGGGTCAATATTTAGATTTGCGATTACAAATGCAAAACGCTCGTGGTCCACTTTGTCAAATGCCTTAGCGAAATCAATTGCGTAATTGCGTCAATTATGCTTCTCAGAATCCAGTGCTATTGAAACCTCCTACATAAAGGATGCTATTGAAACCTCCTGCGTAAAGGATGCACGAGAGCTGGTTGTATAGAGTCTGACCTAAAACCATGCTGTGCTGAAGACCACATAAGCTCTCGGATTCACCAGATCTCAGATTCATATACTCGTACGCATGTATCGTGCGTTGTTGTATGTTGTACCTTAGTGTTTGTATATGGTTGACGTTCCATGATAACGAATGGACAATAATTCTCTCCAATCTCAACGTCCCAACTCTCAATTCTCTCTCTCTCTCGAGCTCTCTCTCTCCTCTCTCTCTCTCGCTCGCGTCGCTCTCTCTCTCTCGTCTCTCTCTCTCTCTCATTATTCGGTTGGTTTGTTGTTTCGTTTAATTAATTAAAACCGTTAAACTTCTCCGAAACCAAACCTCTGATTCCCCCGCGTCGTGCAGTCCTCTAGTTTATACCAATGTGCGTATCTATAGTATCCGTATTTCAAAAGTTCAATAAGCCGTCTGATTGGCCTACGGTTATCTCCCATTTCGGCACCACACCCGTCTCGCATTTTTGGTATTTTTGTCTTTTCGTTCTTGTTTTAATTAAAATCGTAAAATGCCGCGTGATAAAAGTTTGAATCGATATTTCTCGATTCGAACTTTTGGCCAAGGGCGGACGCGGAGCATTTGGACCAAGAGTCCACTAACAACCCGGTTTTCATTCACATTTCACCCATTGACGATTTTCACTCTCTGTTTTTGAGGCAAAATGGACAAATGGAAGCGAAGAATTCAAAAATGTACCTATCTATGCCTACACTCTAAACACGATGTTCAGTTTGGAACAATATATTTTAACATGGACTAAGGAAGTGTTCTTTTAAGAACACTTGGTCTGTTTTTGGAACACACTGAGTGTTCCAAATCGCTCATGTGTTCCAAATCTGTGACAGGAATGTCACAGATTTGGAACACTCAGTGTGTTCCAAGAACACACTGAGTATTCCATAAGAACACACTGAGTGTTCCATAAATGTTCCTAAAAGAACACTTCATATCTAAGCCCATGTTAAAACATAGTGTTCCAAACTGAACTTCGTGTTTAGAGTGTACATGGTGTCCTGATTGTCCAAG
This sequence comes from Sinentomon sp. SZTP_YWyxl, assembly GCA_030068105.1. NCBI lineage: Eukaryota > Metazoa > Arthropoda > Protura > Sinentomata > Sinentomidae > Sinentomon > Sinentomon sp. SZTP_YWyxl. The sequence continues at coordinate 13,889 of JASGXE010013390.1, forward strand.
AAAAACCAAACCTGTGGCCATCTGCAAAATAGGAAATATACGGCCGTGAAACTCGACAGCACAGCATCGATCTATTCGCCAATCAGCGGATGGAAGCATCCTTCGCGACATTGGAAGAAAGAGTAGCGTTGTGCAGAGAAATTATATTTTCCAACACGAATCTATATTCTAAATTGACTATTGAGTTGAAGCTGTGCATGAGTGCGATGACAATGTGTGTAATATGTCTTAGTCTGTAGCGAATATTCGTGTTGATGAGATTCAATAAAAGGACTTAGGTGGCATCACACTGTCTGAAAACAAGAAAATTATAAGGAAACACAAAACATCCAACAACGGCAAAACATCCTGACACCAGTAAAATTGCGTGATCTGTGGAAAATTTACTGAGGCTGGTAGAAAACCTCAGCTGTGATGATAAATACCTATATTTTGCATGTAAATATACGCTGAAAATAAATGGTATAATTTTACACTTTTTTGTCCACCCAGTAACACCTTTGGGCATGTTTATACCCTAAAGGTGTCACTGGGTGGACAAAAGAGTGCCCTTTTATTTTCAGTGTACAGGTTTTTTTTTTGTTGAACGCACCAAAGGTGTTACTGGCTGGACAAATAATTGTGAAATTACACGCAAAATTACACCTAAAGTTTTCAGTGTACAGGTATATTTTTGTTTGAAATAATTTTCGACTTGGGGTTATTAACCCGTGCCCCGTCAAAATTGCTCTACCTGACAGAGCCCATTTCGGAGCTGTGCCGCGGAGGTCAATGCAGACCAAAGATATCATTCCGTTTTCGACTCAAATTGGCCTGACGAACAGGCATCATTACAGTGATTCAGGCAAAAAGTGTTCCCGAAAAAATGGGCCACGGCTGAAAAATTTGCGAAACCCTGGTATAAGACAAAGTGGCCGCATTTGATTTTCATGTCACAGTGCTGAATGGGAGAAAAAAAGTTAGATTGATGCGCCAGGACTGAAAGGAATTGGAAAACAAAGGAGACTCAGCTTGGGTTACAGCCTTCCGCATCGGGAAGCTTTGGTTTCCTTTGCCTGGTCTCTGGCCCAACCCTGGGTCACCCCATGCCACGCCACCAGGCACAAACTCATCATAGGAAACCGCCCCATTCCAGCAAACCGACGAGAAAAAACGAGGGGGGCAGCTCATCCATTTCCCTGAACGATTGATGTCACCTGACAATGACTGGAATATTGAGTGGCATTATAAATAAGCGAAAATTTCTGAAGCATGAACGCGAGACTCCTTTTTTATCTTCCTCCCTCCACCTCCACTGTGATTGGTGGAAATTGTCGACTAAGATTGTCGTCAGTATAACGTCATCATCGACCTGGTGACCATTTGGGAAGTTTTCCACAATGTGTGAAATAATTTCGGGGCCTTATTTTTTACCCTTGGCCTTCGTTATTAAGCCCTTATTTGACCCACGTTATTTCAGAAGGACGATGGCTAAAAAGGTATTTCAACTCGAAGGAGACTTTTACAAACTTGACACCACCCCATGACATTTAATTATTTTGTGCTATCCCAGATACTACATTACCATATCCCATGGATAAGGCTACCAAGAATGAGACAGGGTCAAGTCGGATTTTTTCGAATTTCGAAAATTAGTGTTGGGTATCAGCTGAAAGGCAATATTTTGCATATTTTTGGGACTGTGTTTTTCCGTGATCGTTTCAGGAAACTGGTAAATTTGAAAACATTTGAAAATTTCTTTTCATTTGCCAACGTATGAATTGCAGTAGGCCATCTATACTTTGTTGACCTACTCTAATTCCGGGCTTTGAGCTTTGGAATCTAGAATGGGACACGCAGATTCTACCGGAATTGGAGTAGACCAAAAAAAGAGAGCTGGCCTAGTCCTATTCTAGATTCCACATTTTTCGAACGGTGCAATTGTTTCTTCAATTTCCCACAAAGTGGAAAAGTGACTTGGCCTACTACAATTCTTGGTGGCCCCTTTTCTGACCACACCAACAAAATCGATATCCCTACAAAACCATAACTGGGATTTTTTAATTTCTTGCTGTTTATTTCAGGCAATGGTTTGTTCGGCATGGATCCACAGTTCGAAGAATGTCTTTTGGGATTCTATGAGATAAGAAATTCTATCAAATGGTATTCTATGTGGGTGTTATTCTTTCAAATTTTATTCCTCCAATCGTTATTATTTGATCCGGGAGGAGCAGGTTAGTAATTTTATTGTTTTTTAATAGATTTTATAGGGTCTGATGCCAATAATTTTTGCTCTCTTCCATTATGATATATATTCCACTTTTTGTATTGCATGGCGGAGGCAATATCTCACGCTTTCATGCTCATATTTTTCACCAGGTACGCTAATTTCCATCGTCAAATTTCTCTAGTAAATTGTTTCCCACTTTGGTGTCAGCAAACGGCAGAGGATGTATGAGATCATTCCTGCATTTTTTTTTCTCCTTTTCAAACTTCGTCCAAGCAAACCAAATCATTGAGGCTTGTTAATTCACATTCGACAACAAATTGGTCAGTGTTTTCAATGTGACATCTCAAAATATTTTCGGACATTTTTTTCTCTTGAAATAGGTATCATCGTTGTTTCTTCCTAGCATCATTCGCAAAGACTCATCGTGAAGTGCTTATACCGTGTTTACATCTGAATATTTAATGATCATTAAAAGGAAGCTCATTAATCGAAACTGTCGATTAATGATCATTTATTTTGACCCGTTCACATTTGCATTTTCGCCAAACATCATTAAAAAAGACTGCGGATTGCGCTTGCTGTTCTCCTTGAAAATTTCGTTGCGGAAACAGCAACAGTGAAATATGAGCGTTCTTTTAGAACAGAGTTTTTTAGTTTGGGGGTATAGCTCAGTGGCAGAGCATTCGCCTGCAGACCGAGAGGACCTGGGTTCGATCCGCAGCAGCTGCAAAAAATTTTCAGATTCCATAAAAATGTTACTCATTTTTGGTGGGTGTACGAATCTGTTCCATCTTTTTCTTTTCTGGAATGTGGTGTCCTTGAATGGCCAGCAACATTTCTGCAGCATGATTTGTCGAATTTGCGCCTCTGTATACGTTTAAAAGTGCTCAAGCGACCCAGAACCACGAAACGTTTTGAACGTCATTAAAATAAATTATGTTCGGAACATAATTAAAATAAATGATCTTCCTGATGACGTTCCCTAATTTTGGGCGTTCACATCTAAAATTAATGACAAAAACTGAAAATTAAATTATGTTCCGGAACGTCATTAATGGAAAAAATTGGAAAAAAGCGTTTACACTTGCGATTTTGATGATCATTAACTTTTTAATGATAATTAAAAAACAGATGTAAACAGGGTAGGCTAATGTCAGTTTTGAAAATAAAATTTAAAAAAAAAATCAAAACGGAAAGAATGAAGGGGAAAAGCGCCATTCAGACCGTTAAGCAATTCAGAGAATACAAAACTCTCCTAGGTAATTGTTGTTCGTGCCGAAACAGTACCGCTGTGCCGTTTGCTGTAATCAAACGGGGAACACAATTGACCTGGAGCAACTGCAGACACCATCAGATAAAAATGTGGACAAAAGTTCAATGAGATGATAGTCCCCCAGCATTTTAATCCTCAAACTTAACCTTGGCTAAACCTTTAACCCGCGTTGCTTATAACTCTGGTTAAGGGTTTAACCCAGGGCTAAATTTTAACTCTAGGTATACAGGGTTTCCAAAAAGTCACTTGACAACCCCAGAAAAGTGCATTGAGGTTTTGAAGCAACTCTGGAAGCTTGGAGTGGAGTTTGTTCCAATTCGAATGGATAACACCTGCAGCATGCAGCCTGCTCAATCTGAACCTGAAATCTCTAGAAATAGACCCACAAGAGGAGATTGAAAACTAGAAAATAGCAGTGGTTGTCAAGTACTTTTGGGAAACCCTGTATAGTTGGAAGAACCGGGCATTGACCCGTTCCACTTGAACGCATAAGCCAAGCAATGAAACAGTCAAAATCGGAAAAGATGCTAAAGCAACGCGCTACATCGTCACTATGGAAACGACTTTTCTTGAGCATGTTCCGTCTTCATTTAAGGGGGTGCGAGGATTCCCTTTGAGGATGGCAGGGAATGCGGGGACACCAGCACTTCCATTTTAGGGAGGAAGTGCTGGTGTCCCTCAAGGGAGGGATAGTGAGGTATCCATTGGCGGAAGGGAGTCCGTGGTCTTCCTTTGAAGAAGGGAGTGCGGGTTTTTCCCTTGAAGGGAGGCAGGCGGTGTCCGAAGAATGCTAACTTTGATCAAGCTTGCGTATAACGCCGCGTCAGAATGGACAGTTTTTTTGCATCAGACTTTATAAGATCGTCTGTCCAAAACAGATTGTCACCTGCAACAATGAGCAAAAGAGAACATTGGAGCATTGACCATTGCCTATTGTTGCGTCTGCAAATCTGTTTTGAACAGATTATCTGCAAAAGACTGATGAGAAATCTGTCCATTCTGACGCGGTTTAACGTTTCGTTCGTGAAAACCGAACGAATTTTAACAGAGTCGTCGCAAGATAATCTTACAAAGGTTTGAATAACCGCTTGTGTACCACTAACACATATCCAAAACGTTAATGAAATATACACATTACAATACTCGTAAATATTGGTCAACAATACTTGATTAATGAATTACCAGCCGAACTTTTAGTTGTCGATTACCCTTTTCCGGGTATACGCCCTGCCACCCATTGGCGTTCTAACGCAATATGGATACCGGTGCCTCCACGCAAGAGTTGATTTGGATGCAGTCCATTCATCACTATCTGCGCATTCGCACAAACTAGAGAAATTAAGACATTCAAATCCAAAGAAAAATATGTGGACGCGGTGGAATTAATGTATATAGTGGCGGCGGAAAAAGATAACTCATACAGGTGTTTTTCCCATTTAACTGTTGCCTCCGAAACTTTTCTTTTTCTTTCTTTTTACTCTTATGCATTTGGTAGAAATTAAAGCCACAAATTGCAACGGAGCTTTCTTGAGGTGTCAGATTTTGACATTAGTGATGAAAGAGGATCTTTTATTTCTACAGCATGGAGTTTTTGCTAAAATCTGAAGAATGGAAATTTTTCACATGTATGGGTAATCTTTTTCCGCCGCCAGTATACTCATACATGTTTTTTCCAATTTAATTGTTTTTTTTTTAATTTTTTTTCACAAAAATCTGAACAGTCGCAATTTCAACATGTATGAGCACATTAATATCGCCACCACTATACAAAGTAGGCAAGACTGGGAGTTCTCTTGATAGGTATTGCAAATGCGATAAGTTTTGCGAAAAAACGGCACAGCGGCAAAAACGAATAAAAAAACTTCTTCACTTTGGGGGGTCATTTCAGATTTTCGGAGGGGGATATTCGTCTGGGAAGGAGGTTGACACCGACAACGTTGGGGGCCTTGGGACGATGCTCCCAGTAATTGGGCTCTGTTACGGAGCCCTACTGGGATTCCAAATGGAAGGGCCCTGGCAGAGCGACTGACAGGCGGAGCTCCCAAGAAGCTGCAG
>JASGXE010013391.1:0-13930 GCA_030068105.1 Sinentomon sp. SZTP_YWyxl
TAGCCCTTTTTTTTTCTCCGGGGTGGGACCCGTGGGCTTGAGTGTGTGAGGGCTTTTTACCCGGGCATTATTGAGGAAGGTCCACCACCACGACACCCGTAGCGGGTGACGAGGTGAGTATCCATGGGAACCTTACCCCATCTGCACCGGGACGCTGTCCCCCCGATGGTGGTAATCATTAACGATTAACGATTAACCTGCTTATCACATTCTTGTTGAATGTGATATCTGAAGGGACTGAAGGTCGCTTTTCCATAGAGAAAACTCCAGAAAACTAGAAAACATCACGTTGACTTAACTGATAGAAACAACTTTAACTCGATGTCAATGATGATTAATTTTTAACTCGAACTTTGACAACTTTAACTCGATCAAGTCATTTTTTTACAAACTTGTTGAATTTTGTTTTCTGTTTTCACATGATTTTTTTTTCTACACAGTGTTATCAACCTGTGGCCTTTTCATAACCTTTCCTTCTGGGACAAGTTTTGTCTCATGCAAATGGCTTTGCCAAACCGCTTTCCAAAATTTGGTTTTTGGTCGGTGGATATGTGCTGGCATTTGAATCCGATGTCAATCCGACGAATCATTCGAATCCGACGTCAATCCTTCAAAAGGAGTTGGATTTCTGCAGGGTGTCCTGTAAATGCACGAGGAAAAACAAGTTGAAAATACAAATGGTTTTTTTCTCTCTCTGATGACTTCCACGGTCCTCTCCCGAAAATTGGCTTTTGCACTGTTGAAATGATCATTTGCATGAATTTTGCCTTCTGCCTCACGAAAGGAAACAATTTTCACTCTTTAGCTCATCGTCAAACATGAGCAAAATGCTTGCCGTTGCTATGGCAACCTCAAAAGATTGGAGAACAATAATTGGAGAAGGAAGGTTTCGTTGGACAAGGGCATTTTTAACAGTTTACTGTGAAGTTTTCATAACCCTGGCTCCCAAACGAAGCCTCAGAGGAAAAAGTTATTCCACATTTTCATATTCAGAACGGTCTTAGAAACAATCAGATGTGGTTTTCCTGGAGCATTCACGGGACACCCTGTAGAGGCTGGCTGCGAGCACTGCCACCATTGTTGGAGCCCAGCTTAGGTAAAATAAGCAATCTACCTGGATGGCTCTCGGAGACCTAGAAAGCCATTTCAGCCTGCAGATGGGACCATCAAGAAGCTGTCCTGGGCTTGCTCAGGTTGATGAAATGGTAAGAAACCATTTTCAGGCAAGGTGGTGCGGGGTGCCAGTAATTTTAATGGGTGGAGACAAGCAAACTTCATTGGAGGGAGGATAAAAAGATGATGGGTTTTCAACTGTTGCCTTTTCTGTGGAGTGTCAATTGCTTTCCAAACTCCATTGAAGAGTTCTGACCATGAAACCATCTCGTAAGGATCGAACACATTGGCCGGTGATGCTAAAAGTTTAACTTGTTAATTTGCAGGGATAATTGAGTTGGTCAATTCTCAGATTCGTGATAAAAGTCACGGGAGGTTGTTTGCTGTTATCCACCTTTGTGCTTCTCAGTACAAAATTACAGAAGGTGACATTGTGGTTGTGTTAACAAGTCTGGATTGTGATATTGGAACACGAATGCGATTGGAAAAGGTTGGTTATTTTCAAACGTTTGTTGCCTTTTCCCCAAGACTTCTTTTGAAATCATCAGGAACTCCTCACATTGTGCTATTGGGACTTTTGTTGAAAGCGTCGGGACACTCCTCACAATGATTAGGACTTCTGTTGAAAGCATCGGGAACTCCTCACATTGATTAGGGACTTGCATTGAAAGCATCAGGAACTCCTTACATTGTTTGATTAGCACTTCTGTTGAAAGCATCGGGCACTCCTAACATTGTGCGATTGGGACTTCTGTTGAAAGCATCGGCACTCCTCACATTGTGCAATTGGGCGAGGCCTCACAGCAACAATTTAACATTGTCCTGGATCGGCTACAGATTTGGATTGCCAATTGCCGAAACCAGCTTTAGAGCCAGCTTTACTGAGCCTACATGCCTCCAATTTGGCTTACCAGTTCCCACAAACAGATTCGCAGGAACTTCTGCATGCTTGTTGCCTCAGAATATGTATCAGGGAATGTTGTTATTTTGGTTTATTTCATTGACTGGTTTAGCCTTTTGAGAATCGGTTTCTTTTAGTATGAATTCTACATCCCAACAGGTACAGTCGCACCTGTCAGAAGAAAATTGGCCAAAATGTCACGACACAAACCTCCAAATCTTTCCTGACAGGTGCAACTGCCACCTCATCGGAAACTTTCGACGTTGCCATTTCTAATCGTTGAACCTTTCGGAAACAAAATTGACAAAAAATGTCAAAATGATGTGACGGAAACACCCATATTTTTTATGACAGGTACACAGCTGTCACCGATGATTTAAAGGTTAGACAATGCCTACATTAGGCAGCATTTTGTAGTTCACCTTTTGTGACTAAGCCAAGCAGTGTCCAAACAACATTTTTACGCCATGGGCTTTGGTGGCATTAAGAGAGAAGTTTTTTTTTTTGGAGGAGATAACAAAAATGGAGAAAATCACGTATTTGGTAATCCTTGGTCTGTGAATTTCGCAAAAGTTGTTCTCTTTCTTCTGCAAACCTGCAAAAAACTGTACGGGAGTAGGATCTACAACTTATATGGGAATGGGAATGTCGTCTCCGACTTGTATGGGAATATGGTCAGGTGTGCCACGCACTCAAAACCAAATAGGGGATAACTCAAACTGACATTTCTCACTGCAATTGGTTCCCATGTGTGTCTTGCAAGTTCAGGCAAATATTTGGGTCAATCAGCAAACACGGACAACTGACTACCAAGTGATTCGCCAGCACGAATCTTTACCACATACATATTTCCAGTTTCTGTTTGCTGATGCACCCACATTTGGCCGAACCGACAAGCACGAAATAAAGCACTCTGGACATAAAATAACTGAACAGCACTCTGGAAGGGACAGGGAAATACCAGCGATACCACGAGTTCGTTTACCAACCAACCATTGGGTTCACTGCCATTGAGATTCGCTATGTCGAAACTGATAAAATCTCACACTGATAAATTTGCACAGATAATTGAAGAGTCGGACACGAGTGGTTATCATTTTTAAACTAAATTAAATAAGTGTTTATTGCATCTCTTAGGACAGACGCTCTTTCTACAGAACTGACACGACTTGCTGCCATTAAGACTTATCAGAAGAACTAAACTAACTAACCGCCAAACTATGATGAAACAAGGTGACAGCGAAGATGACTGAAGACGCTTGACAAGTGGTGACAGTTGACTGACGAGTGTTGACACAAATTACACCGGATCGAGAAAATGGAGCAAGCACTCCAACACAGCAAGAGACTTTTGTGGTGACTTGAGCGATGGAAGTGAACCCTAACATAATTCGGGGAGAACCTTTTATGCAAAAGCGGCGTATGGAAAAATTACCCAAAAACTGATGGCAACCAATTCTCTGACAACTCAAAGTGATACACGTCAGCACGTACAGGAAGAGGGGAGGGTGAAATGAAACCGCCTGCTGGCTGTTGCTGCTCTGGAAATATGCCACGTAGAAGACCTTTTCCGGCGGCACACGCCACAAATCTTATTCGTATATATTTTTGCCTTTTAATTGAAAGTGCCGTCTTATGGTATTGCTGAGTCTGCACAAACTGCCCGACAACTGAGGTGAAGATTTGGCTAACGCCAAATTGACAGGAAGCCCTGCAAATTTGTTCTGAATAATGGCTGCCAAATTGTCGCCGGAAAAGTACTGTGTTGGACATGAAAATGCCAGGCCAACCTTGTACATAACCGAGCAAAACCAACAGTGGCAAAATGCTTTACAAGGTCACAAATTTGTCCAGAAGTAGAGAACGAAATAATTATTGATGTCAACCATTGCCTTTGGAAGACATGGGCCCATTTGTTTAGCATCAGATCCAACTTTAGCATGGCAAAAATTATTTGGAGGTGCCTCCCTTAATTATTTAGGCACCAACAAAATTTTCAAATTACACGTGAATATTTCTGTTCTATTTTCAGGTTCTTCTTGTCGGATCATCTGACTTCACCCTCATTGGCCGGCCTATATTGCCAAGAGATCTTGTTCATATTGAAGCCACTGTCATTGAGAAAACGCTTTCCCATGTCATCACAACCCTCAGATTTAAAAGGCGAAAGAGTTTCCGGCGGATAAATTGTAAGCTGCGTTTGAAGCAAAAATATGTTTCACAGTTGATAAAGGCCACTTGGTACCTGGGTTTTCATCTACCTAGCTTTCCAGAACCAACCTTCTTTTAGTTGCTAGTTTCCGTAGACAGTCTTTCTTGTCAGTTTCTGCAAAGATTTGGCTTTCAGCCAAATCTTCTATTTCAGGGTTGCAAGATGCACTTTTTGCCTGATTAACAGTGTTGGCAGCAGCATGTTTTAGTTTGATCAAAATTGGCAAAATCTGGTTTCATCAGTCCTTGCATGTGACATGGTTTTATTGTGAAGTGAAGCTTGGGCTAATAATAATTATTGTGGAACTAAAAGAGCAGTTGTTCACCCCAAAATGACTAGCATCTGCTGTGAAGTGAGCAAATCAATTTTGCACGAAATAGCATCTCCATGTGGGGTATCCAGTGAGGGAGGTATCTGGTACAAGAAAAGGAATAAAGGCATAAATTTCACACAAATAAACAGGGATGAGTAAACGTACAAAACTAGACGTATTGTGGGTTGGGGATTTGTATGCCTATTTTGTGCGAGTGCAAGCCTTTGCAACAAAACCATTACCCATTCCATAACCATGACTAATGGCAGACTCATGGCTGTTTGGACGCGGTGATTAGGGTGGGCAGACAAGAATCATGCTTCACCTACCTGCCATGATCAAGTTTAGATTATGTTTTTGTCCTTGTGAGTTAAGTTTTCCAGCTGGCAGGCAGATAGGCCACTTTTACTGAGCTAAGGGATCTGCAGCCAGGAACTGCAGTAGCCCAGTGGATAAAAGTTAGGATGGACAATGGGTTGTGATGAACATAGTTGGAATGCGGTAGAAAGTAAGTGTGAAATGGCAACCTTTAAAAGAAGGCAATGTTTTGTCACATGTGTTCAATTTGGGGTTATGTTTGGTGAATATCTGCCAGTTTTGGCATTGCCATCTCATTTATCGCAGGCAGGCTCAAAGCAAAAGCATTGCTATTGAGAAGAACTGAAATTGTTTAAAAATGGTCATTGTGAACAAAACAACAGTGGTCGCATAATGTTTTAAAGAAGAAGTGGAGGAACTGTACTTCATTTAACATGGAGCCAAATGGGAGCAAAATGATGCCCAAATGTGTGCTTCTGGATTGCGGCATTTCAATGGGATATCCGCTACGAAAGACATACAAGTGAATGGCGGACCGCTGTGAGATGCCCACAGAAAGTTAAATTTCTCCTCAACAAAGCGAAGGATTTTGATGTGGTTACCTATGGTGCAAAGCTGAAAAATGAGCGCTTCCACACATGTAAAATGATCCCAACCTTTTTTCGGGTAAAAATCTTAAACCATATTTTGACTAACAAAAGTGCTCAAATTTCGGTGTTATAAAATTCCAGGTTCCTGCCAGGTTTTTTCAAAGATTGTGCATTTTTTTCCGTTACAACATGGTTTCGACCTGCAGAAGAGTTGTAGAGGAAGCCTTCCACTTTCCAAAAATACCAAAATCATTGAAATTGAACACCATTTAACAATTTTATTGACCAGAGAAGACGCGACATGGCAGCATCGTTTTGTTTTTGAGCGTGGAAGAGGCCGCGATTGCCACAGATTTTCAGGGAGGCACAGCCTCTTCCCCGCTCAAAAACAAAACGATGCTGCCATGTCTCGTCTTCTCTGGTCAATAAAATTGTCAAATTGTGTTCAATTTGAATGATTTTGGTATTTTTGGAAAGTGGAAGGCTTCCTCTACAACTCTTCCGCAGGTCGAAACCATGTTGTAACGGATAAAAATTGCAAAATCTTTGAAAATACCTGGCAGGAACCTTGAAATTTAAAACACCGAAACTTGAGCACTTTTGTTCCTCAAATGGTTTCAGAGTTTTTTCCCGAAAAAAGGTTGGGATCATCATTCATGTTTGAAAGCGCTCATTATTTAGCCTTGCACCACAGGCAACCACATCAAAATCCGTCGCTTTCGCACCTCGGTCCGTCATTCACTCGCATGTCTCTCGCTCATGTCCGTAGCAGATACCCCCTTTTCACGCCGCAATCCAGCAACATACATTTTGGCAACACGAAAATCCCGGAGTCACTCCACTGTTTATTTAAACGTTATGATGGTGGCTTTAGGACCACCAAACAGTTCCGGATTTCCCTATGGACCGACTGGACCTGGGTCCAGGGGCCCCACTTGGGTGGCTTTTTTGCTCTCAGTTTGCCAACAATAATATTCGTTTTGCTTTCGATTTTCCTCGAAAGTACCAGTGCTGAATCGGAGCCCTCGGCCTCGACTGAGGGCCCCACCGGGGGCCTTTTTTCTACTGTTTTCCCATAAAATCCTTGTTTTTGATTTTGATTTTCCTCAAAAAGATATCAGTTAAGTGGGTTCCCCGGCCTCTGAGGGCCCATCCAGGGCCGTGTGGCCTTTTTCTCTCTCAGTTTTGCATCAAAACAATTTTTTTCGATTTTCTTCCAAAGATAAGTTCAGTGGAGGTGCCCCCAGCCTCTGAGGGCCCCGCAGGAGGCTTTGTTTTATTTTCTCAGATTGTCCACAAAATCCTTTTTCGCTTTCGATTTTCGGGGTCGGGGGCCCCCGAAAAAACTGGGTCCAGGGCCCTATGCTCCCTAAATCCGGTACTGCAACCAAATCTGTTGCGAAGTTTAGTTTTGATGATGGTTGTAAAACTAAAAAACGTGTTTCTTTCTTTCATTCTTAATTTCAGTCAAACGAATGAGTCTGACTGTTCTCAGGATAAACTCCATAGAATTCAAGCATCTCGTCAATGAACTTCGGGATGTTGAAGGATCAGAAGGACGTGTGCTGACTTGAAAAAACGCAGTGTGCAGAAATGTTGGATTTCAAAGTGTCTGTCTGTTAACTGCTCAAAATTTCAAAGTGTCTGTTAATTTCTCAAAGCATGCCGTTTGACACTTCTGCTGTCGGCACATTGTTATTGTGTAGGTACAGCATCAGCCAGATAAACCACTGTTGACAGTTGACACGTAATCAAAAACGGTGACATTTTAAATTCGCCAACATTGAATTCGGCATGAATTTGTCACTGAAGTTTTCCCTTGGAAAAACAATTAATGTTTTTGTTGACATGTAGTTGATGTTTTTCCAAGGGAAAACTTAGTGACAAATTTATGTTAAATTGTTGGAATCTGACACTTTTATTGTATGCTACACATTTCCAAAATCGTGATTGTTGCTGCTTTTGTTGTTTTGGATGGGTACCCAAACGAATCAATAGTTCGTCGCATATTGGAACTTCGTCGAGTTATAGGTACCGAAGAATTATCATGTTCAAGCATCATTTCAGCGGCCAGGGATTGCCATTTGTGAAAGGTGTGTTTTTCCATCCTTGGCTTTTTCTTGATTCAGCTGCATCGCAATGCAATCCAAAAATACTTGCTTTTGGTATTTCTCGACAAAGAAAATTTTTTTTGTGTTTTTTTCCTTTTCTTTAAAAAGTCTCATTAGTCAATGTCAGTGTTTGTTTTTCTCATTTACGAGCCCACTTGATCCTCAAAAGTTATGAGGAAAATAGGCTATGCTTTTTGAGTAAGGCAATTTCACAATCCGATATGTTGTTTATTTTTGTGCCGTGGAATTGTTTTCTGAGAGTGAATACCCTGAATCGGAATGGAAAATTATCAATGTCTAGCCGGTTTTTGGGCATTTTCACAGAAAATCCGTTATCGCTGAATAGAAGCTAAACAGATTTCCCTGACTGAAATCTCACAAAAACAACTTTTATGATTGATTAAGGGAAAGTGTAACCTTTTAGTTTTGTTTTGATATTTTGTGAATAACAATCAATGTTCCTGGTGCAAATCATAACCAATTAAACGTTTTCTTTTGTATCCCTCGGCGTATCACTCTGCTCTTCAATTTGCAATAATCTGCAGCCATGTTGACCTTTCCTAAAATCAGACATGTTAAGTTGACCTGTTTGGTTTGATTGAAAACACTATTCCATTGTCTCACGCTCCATTTTTAGTGTTTCAACCCACCCATTTTAACTGGTATTTCATCCATCTGCACCAAAGGGAGAAATAAAAATTGAACTAAAGACTTGCTGCTGGGGTCATGTATGCATGTCCGTAAACAAAATACTCCACACCAGAGGGTGTAAATCATTGTTTTCATTTTGCATACTGCAGCTGTAAGTTTGCTGCATTAACTTGGTGAATGTTCTGAACTGACCAAGGGTGTCTTCTGCAGATGTTTGCCTAAAATTTGTCAACCATCCTTTGATAATGTGGGATTTGTATATTACAATGCGATAATGTGGGATTTGTATATTACAATGGGCTAATGTTGGATTTGTATATTACAATGCGATAATGTGGGATTTGTATATTACAATGCGATAATGTGGGATTTGTATATTACAATGGGCTAATGTTGGATTTGAAAACAATTTCTCTTTGTTGAAGCAGATCCCGTTCAGTATCCAGCAATAAGGAAAATGTTACGGAGTTGGATAACGTAAACCATGCAAATTTCAATTTGGTGGTGCTGTAAATGCTGACGATAAAAGTGCATGTTGCCAGAATGAATAAATTGTATCCGGGGTAAATTTTTTTTGTCCTGATTCATTGGCGGTGGATTGGTTGCCCATTACCCGGCCTTTGACGCTGTCAAAAACTATTGCATGAAATTGTGAGGACAAAGAATTGCTCAAGACTGGCTTCTCAATGGGGTGGGGGTCCTCGGGAAACAGTGCATTGGGGCAAGATGGCTAAATTTGATTCTGTGACATATTTTACTGGATTCTGTGACTGCTTTCTGAAAATTTTGGTGAATATGAACAGATTGAAATCCATTGCTAATCGTTATGAATTTGGAATTGTAAAACTTTGAAAATTCATATTTTTTGAGCTGTCATGATTTTTTGGACATCATCCTCCAATTTTTTTTTCGACCGGACTCCCAAGAGTTTTTCCAGCTCCTGCAGTCACCCACTCTGCTTGAGTTTGGCTGCCCTACCCATGTTGGTTGGTGGTCCGATCGAAGTTGAACCCTCCAGGACAGTCTCAAATGCATGAACATTTAATGTGGCAATGTATTTCTTGGACCTTTTGACCTCTTCTCATGACCAAACCGACAATGCTGGCTTCGTTTTTGAACAGAAAAATGTCCTTTTATTTTGGAACACTCTTGGCAAAAAAACTAAAGTTTGGATGATTTTGGCCAACAACCCATTTCTGAGCCCTCGATGCATTGAGTGGATGAATGTTTGAATTGTCTTACCAAAACGGCAGGATTCAAAAAAATTTACCCTCACCTTTGTGGTTGTTTCTCGCAGTGGATCAGCAAAGTGTGTAGGTATCTAACATAGGTACCAAAAGGACAATTTCGGCAAAACACCGAACACGAAAACAGGACAAGAGTGGCGAAAGCAACTCTGGTCTCAGTGTTCTGCAGATTGCAGCATTTCATAGGTGCCGCAAAAAGGGATAGGTAGGTAAGATTGTTCAGAAATGAGGGGTACCTAATTTTTTGTTGGCATTAAGAGACCTTCTATTTTGAGCTTTGCAGGGCACAGGTCAATGAGTGGGTAAAAAGCATCGGATTAATAATTTTGCTCGTGTCAGTTGGAGTTTTTTCCATCTCTTGTGTTGGCACTTGGTATTTCGCTTGCCAAAGCCATTCCATTGCATTTTGCTAGCAATTTCCTACTCGTTAAGACTTTTCTTCACCCCTGTGACAGTTATTGAGGGGACGGATTGCTGGTTGTAAAGTCAGTGCAAAAGTTTGACAGCCCATGTGTAAAATATTTTTCATATACAAATCATTGGATATTCCTACTTTTTGCAATTTTATTCAGTCGAACTTGCATGTCAGACTCGTAAAAAACATGGAGAGAATCACTTTGTTCCCACCTCCATATCACCATGATGTCTAGATTGAGATCACTTGATGTTGCCATTGCTAATTTTGATTACAGGCTGTACAGTCCTCAAAACATCGTCATTTCCTGGAATCCCATGATTTTGAAGTGGTTTCAGGAAACGTGGGATTTTTCTGGTGCATCTTTCTCTGGAAAAGGTCGGCAAGTCGGTCCTTCCTGTGTGTAAATCGTGAAGCAAGAGATAGCAGCTTGTTTGTTTGCAAGCAAATGCATTCATTTTGATGCCTTCCTGTTCACAAAACAGAAGACACCAAAAAAAAATTCTATTTTGCGTTGGATCATAAACCCCCTGCTGAAGGTTTTAAAGAACGAGCGCATGCATTCCAATCATTTTAGCGTGGCATATTGTACGGGAATGGGAATGTCGTCTCCGACTTGTATGGGAATATGGTCATGTGTGCCACGTACTTACAAGGGGAAATGGTCGGTACAGGGGGAAAACTCAAACTGACATTTTCTCACTGCAATTGGTTCCCATGTGTCTTGCAAGTTCAGGCCAATATTTGGGTCAATCAGCAAACACTGACAACTGACTACCATGTGATTCGCCAACACGAATCTTTACCACTTATCTCGAGTTTCTGTTTGCTGATGCACCCACATTTGGCCGAACCCACAAACACGAAATAAAGCACTCTGGACATAAAACCACTGAACAGCACTCTGGAAGGATTGGGGAAATACCAGCGATACCACGAGTTCGTTTACCAACCGACCATTGGGTTCACTGCCATCGAGATACACTATGTCGAACGAAACTGACAAATGTCACACTGATAAATTAGCACAGATAAGTAAAGAGTCGGACACGAGTGGTTATCATTTTTAAACTAAAGTAAATAAGTGTTTATTGCATCTCTTAGGACAGACGCTCTTTCTACAGAACTGACACGACTTGCTGCCATTAAGACTTAGTAGGAGAACTAAACTAACTAACCGCCAAACTATGATGAAACAAGGGATAGCGAAGATGACTGAAGACACAAGTGTGACAGTTGACGAGTGGTGACAGAAATTCAGAAGTGGAGCAAACACTCAACACATCAAGAGACTTTTCAGTGATGACTTAACGCGATGAAGTGAACCCTAACATAATTCGGGGAGAACCTTTTATGCAAAAGCTGCATGTGGAAAAGTACCCGAAAACTGACGGCAACCAATTCTCTGGTAACTCGAAAGTGATACACGTCAGCATGCCCAGGAAGAGGGGAGGGTGAAATTAAGTCGCCTGCTGGCTGTCGCTGCTCTGGAAAGATGCCACGTAGAAGACCTTTTCCGGCGGCACACGCCACAAATCTTATTCGTATATTTTTGCCTTTTAATTGAAAGTGCCGTCTTATGGTGTTCCTGAGTCTGCATAAACTGGCCCGACAACTGAGGTGAAGATTTGGCTAACGCCAAATTGACAGGAAGCCCTGCAAATTTGCTCTGCTAAATTGTCACCGGAAAAGTACTGTGTTGGACATGAAAATGCCAGGTCAACCTTGTACGTAACCGTACAATATTTTTCTGGATTTCTGTATTCTTGTGGAAATGGTCTTCGTTTGGTTTCCCAGTCAACAAAGAAAAAAGACCCAAAATCTGATAACTAGCTGATACCCGTGGATTTTAATTTTTGCATCTCTTTGTGAGCGTGATATATGGCTTGTGTGCGAGGGCTGTTCCAAAAGTAATGTGCCTAAGGTAGTTCCAGCGGGGCCAGGCAGATGAAACTTGGCACACACCTTAAGTCATCTATATCTAGTCGTTTGTCAGAATGGCGCAACTTTGCGATAACCGAATGAGCCTCCATTCGTCATCAACGACAACAGCCTCTCTAGGCCGAAAAGTCAGACCTTGGTCACCCTGTCCAAGTGCATTGGGCTTTGAAAGCCGCACTTCCAGAGATGGAACTTCTTTTAGCCGAACAGGTAGAAGTCCGAGCTGCCCAAATCAAGTGAATTATATGGTCACACAAGGCATTTCAAGTCACAATGTGGCAACTTTGTTGTGCGGCAGTGGGACTGCTGTGTGAATGGGCATTGGACATGGAAATGAAGAAACCCTCTGGTTATCATTTTTCTGCATTTTTCTGTATTTCTCATCATACTTTCTTAGAAAATAGGTGAAAAAGCTGCCAGTGATGGTTATGCCCTATTTTGGGCAGTCGGTGATGGTCGCACCGTTGGCATCCCAAAAGACTGAGCATGTCACTCCGCTTTTTGGAGGGATCACCCAAATTCTCCCCTGGGGGTGGTGATCATGTACCCAAACATTCCTTGCCGACCTCTCTGGAGTCTAGCGCCCACAGCCAAGATGCATCCTGAACGTATCCATAGTGTCAACAGCATCACAAGGCAGTCATCGAGAACAACTTGAAGGATGTGATGAGGCACTGACTTTTGGGCAGGACGGGACTCCCCCCATCGACGCCATACAGCATCTGATCTCGAGGACGCAGGAATTTGCCACTTTGCAAGGTGTATTCTAAAAGATGGCTAAAGGTGTGTACCAAGTTTCATCTGCCTAGCCCCACTGGAACTACCTCAGGCACATTGCTTTTGGAACAGCCCTCGTATGTTTGCCTTGGCGGTTGAAGGTCTTATCAGTTCTCTGGACAAAAACTGAAAGGGTGAGAATTGCAATATTGGCTACACCTCCTCTGTTTTGCTTACCCATCAAGGTTGGCGAAGGGGAAAGTTCTCAAATTTCTCCTGATGCTGGTTTAAGGGAGGGATACTCAGAATCAGAAAGTTTGAAACGTGTACTTCAATTTTGCTCACCATATTGGAATTTGCTCTTGAATTCTTGTGCAAGATTTATTTCAGCTGTGAAACACCCACTCAGAAGTGAAGATATCAAAAAATTCGACTCTTTCAATTTTTGGCCAATATTTTCTGCCAATTTCGACCCTTTTACATCAAGAAAGCATTAAAACTGACTGCTCAGGCCAGCAGGCATTGCTTTGAAGTCATGTTTTTCAGACTGGGGCACTGGACTTTTGCATGAGTACTTTTAATCTGATGCCCAACTTCTGTTTCAAAAATCAGCCCAATCGAATGAGAAACAGATGAATTTTTTTTCGTGTACCTCCCCAGTGCAATTTTTTAGACCTAAATTTAATTTTGTTAATTTGGTGACATGGCCACCTCTGGCTTCGTCAAGTTTGATGTGAGCATTCCCATTTCTGCGACCTGAGATAATGTGGACTTTGATATGAATCCCCTCATCTCTGATGGTGATTTTCAACTTCTATTCGCAACAATATAGTCTGGTGGAAAATGCTCGATTTGCTGGGCAACATGAAGTATTTTGACCTTTGTTGTGTTGCAGAATCAACAATTGGACCAAGGGCCAACACAACCGGCTTGGGATCTGACAGAAAAATTTCCAGCTGGCCGGCGATAAGAAAAATCCTTCAATGTCGGAATATCTCTTTTGACAAGAGACTTCACTACTTAGCAATTTTTCTGGATATGGTTAGCGTCTGATCCAAAGTCTCTGGTTGTTACTGAACAAAAGGCACTTTGGTGGAACCTTTGGACCCTGTGACTTTGCATTCAAACAATTTCACCATCCGATGGGTCCATTTTGAAACGCCCTTCTCCTTGGGCATTTGCAACAATAGTGAAGTGGTACTGCCAGAACAGACTGCCTGCTGTTGTAAAGTGGGAAACTCATGTAAGTGGCAACACATCCTCGGGAATTCCCGAACGTGATTTTTCCCTCGGTAACAACTCAAGAAAAAGACAAATGGAAGTAACACATGCTGCCCACCTTTCGATGATTTCTGCCTCCTCTTATATGGACCACTGTATCAGCATTGTATTTTCACCTTT
>JASGXE010013392.1:0-11036 GCA_030068105.1 Sinentomon sp. SZTP_YWyxl
AAAGCCCAATTCGGCAAGGTGATCTGCCAGCAAGTTAAAGCGGTCTGTCGTGGTAGGTACCTGTTTTCAAAAAAGAGCAGCCGCTCTGACCCTGAAATTTACCGTCGAATTTGTCTTTTAAATACCTGCTTAAAAATTGGAGTTCTTCCTTGCGAAGTACGTCAGAAATTTCCTTGCCATGATCAGTCTGCTTTCGAATGCTCACCACGCCTTCCGACCAGGGTTCTTGCTCGACGAAGCTCACTGCATTTTCGCACAACATCTCAGACAATCTAGATGCCGGAATCCATAGAATGCTGTTGCCATTGACTTTTCTGAGGCTTTCGATGTAGTTAGCCATTTGCTCTTGGTCAATAAATTACCATTTTGGGGCAGAAAAAAAATAATGTTAAGATAGGGTAGTAGGGTATCTTGAAGGCAGATCCAGTGGTGCAATGTTGGCCATACGGCCCCACACGGAGTTATGGCCTACGAAAAATATCGGCAGTCACAGTATGGCCTGAAAGAAAATTGCCCAATGCTTTTACATTGCGCGTATGGGTTGGCCAATTTTATACCCATTGGGCGTATGGGTAGATGGTCTGGGCAAATTTTACCATCACACCACTGGGCAGATTCCAGTCGGATATGGTGGGGAGCCATCATTCTGATCCACTCCGGTAACTTCCGGGGTCCCCAAATGCAGCATCCCTTGCGCCCACTCTTTTCATCAGACCTTGTGTGGCACGTGGAGTCACGTACTCGTTTATTCGCCGACGACTGCATCATTTTTATGAACATGAAAATATTGTTGAGGATTGTGTTATTTTGCAAAGTGACCCTAACATATTATCAGGACAAGGGCAATTTTATTCGATTTACGAGTACCCAGAAATGAATGCCAGCGATTTCCAGTACATTCTCGTGGCCAGGTCTCTCTCCCCCCAGGACGAAATCACATTAGGAGTAAAGTACGAATATTAGTGCAGATTCTATTGGACGGAACATGGAATGCTGATTAGCCGAAATGCAGATGAAACAAAAGCAACGATTGTTGTTCCATACCTGACATGTGATCAGGCAATTTCAAACCAAACCCGAAATCGAACCAAACCTATCGCAATCAATCCAACTCAACGAATCCTAACAACCCATTCAACAGCAACATCGCCAAATTACATCAGGAGCACACGAGCTCCAACCATTTCTGAAACACGGGCAGTCCATGTCCTTCTGCATAATTTTGTCATTTTCTCATCTCTGGATTCCATTGTTTCAATGTTCAATGGTTTTTGATTTTTTTTTCAAATTCAACAAAAGTTTATGTTATTTGTTTTTTATTTGTTATTTGTTATTTGTTAAATGTTATTTGTTTTATATGTTCAGTTAAGGTTTTTTCAATCATTCCACCTACACGTACATTTCCCGCCGTCATTTTTTGTTGGACAACCGTAGAAGTAGCTTGGTGCCTCTGTAGCGATGGGTATTCTTGGCCCGATGGGTACCTATTCTTGGAATTATTAGCGATGGGTATTCTTGGCCCCCCAATGGGTATTCTTGGTATTCTTAGTGATGGGTATTGTTGGCCCTACACTGAACACACCAAATGTTTTTTTCCCATTGAGCAATCAGTTTTGGTTTCATTTTTGCACCCCGTGAACAACTGCGGTGTTGAATTCGACTAATTCGAATTTCTCTTGTGAACACCAAAAATGGTGTAAATTTACGCCATCATTGATTCGGTTACCACACCTTTATAGTGTGTTTATTCACCCTTTTCTGCTGAACTTTCATGTACGCCATATTTGGTGTAAAATTACACTGATTTATTTTCAGTGCTTTTTTGCGTATTCACATCGCAAAAAAGTAAAATGACGCCCCTGTGAATATGCAAAAAAGTAAAATGATGTGTTTTTCTTCCCGCATGTGGGCGATGGCGTACGAACAGACGTCCACACGGAAAAATGTCCGCAAAGTGTGGACGTTTTTCCGCAAGGACGTTTTTCCGTGTGGACGTTCGTCCGTGTGGCTGTTTGTCCGCGTGGACGTTTGTCCGGTTCGGTGCTGGGTTCTGTGGTCAAAACTCCATGTGGCTGTTTGTCCGTGTGGACGTTTTTCCGTGTGGACGTTTGTCCGTGTGGATGCTTGTCCGTGTGAACAGGACACTAAATTTGTCCTGTTCGGTGCTTGGTGGTTTGGACAAAAATCCGTGTGGCGTTTTTCCGTGTGGACGTTTGTCCGTGTGGCTGTTTGTCCGTGTGGATGTTAGTCCGTGTGGACGTTTGTCCGTGTGGACGTTTGTCCGTGTGGACGTCTGTCCGTGTGGACGTTTGTCCGTGTGGACGTTTGTCCGTGTGGACGTTTGTCCGTGTGGACGTTTGTCCGTGTGGACGTTTGTCCGCGTCCCCGCTCGGTTCGGTGCTGGGTTTTGTGGCCAAAAATCCATGTGGCTATTTTCCCGTGTGGCTGTTTGTCTGTGTGAATGTTTGTCCGTGTGGACGTTTGTCCGGTTCTGTGTCAGGGCAAGATTCATCGCGCGTGTCTATTTTTCCGCGTGGCTGTTTGGCTGCATCCTAACTGGAAAAATATAAATCGGATTGCATCCTAAAAATGCCGGCCGGTACGTTTCCTGTTGAAACATTTACCGAAGGGAGATGCAAATTTTTTTCAACTGAAAAAGGCGGCTGCTGATAGAGAAGCGAGCCATAAAAAGTTTCTGGACACAAATGACAAGAAAGTTTATGTGATTTAAATATCATTGTGCTCGCTAAAAAAAACCGGTAGGAAAGCTGATGTCCGCAAGGAATAAACTAAAGTGAATTGACAATATTAAAGATCTGCCACTGCCAGAGTCTACATAACCTTCTTTTTTTGGGCCCGGCAAGATTATCAGCAGATTCTTGGTTGTACAAAGAGCATACGGCAAAAGTTACAAATTTCCACTTTCGAACCAGGTATGACCGTGAGAGACTTTTATCCCAAAAAACGGAAGGATCTGTTTTTTCATGAGACGAGTTTACTTCCTGCCATCATTTGCCGAGCTTACATGCGGTTATCCGCAAATTCTCAATTCTTTCATGTTTTTCAATAACAATTTCAATTCTATATGTATGTGAAAACAATCTCTACGCGTAGTATTTTTATTCGTAGCGCTTCCGGAAAAATAATTCATTGCATCGAAAGAGTTGGGCCGGAGAAACAATGACTTCTTTTGTTTTCAGATAATTTAAAGGAAACATGGCCATGCCATAATTTAAAATAGCGCAATTGTTCACCTTTCATCAACCTCCAAGAAGCCGATGAAAGACGCAATGCATGGAGATCTAAAACTGAAACATGTCAATTGACAGAAAACAGCCACGGAATTTCCATTTTCCCATTAGATTGAATTCCCTTGTTTTGCCATATGCAGCGAATTTTAGCATATTCTGGGGGTTAAAATGAGAGTTGCCATGATGTTTTGTCCTTTCTGATTCTCGAGAAGTGTTTTTTCAGTGCTGTGTGCATCTCGATGATCGTTAAACCTTTGGTCTGAATTTACATACCATAGTCAGAATCATTCGGCCGGTGTTTTGACGTTGTAGGATTTGTACCCGTCAGGATTACACCAGTCACGATTTCACGGGACGCTTATCTTCGCGGGTGTCAGCAAAAAAACAAACCGTGACTCCGGTCCTGTGAAATCTATCGCACAATAATTCAATACTGATGGAAATCCAAAACTGGCATATGCCAGTTAGGTGATTCCCACCTGACTGGGCACACATGCAAGGCAAAAGCTGTCATTGATTTCGAAATCATATTATTTGCATGAAAAGTTCAATTGGAAATCTTGTAAACATGAAAAGAATTTACGAAAACTCTGATTCGCCCACATTCTGATAACAAATTTGATATCGAAGACCACATTGCCACCATCGTGTTCTCGCAAAAACCCATGCACGCGGTTCCCTGAGGTGATTCGGGCGAGGCGTCAATTTCGAGAAACCCCTCAGCGAGTTCCGGGGACAGAGTCCATCTGAAAAGCATAAGTTTCCGCATTCGCCCCAAAAATGTCCGGAATTGTTCATTTCAAGGTGAGTCCTTGATAACGCATTTACCTGGTCACGGATGACGCATTCCAAAAAACCAAACGCAGATTGAGTGTCAGGATCAGGTCATCAAGAGAAGTTGAAAGAGGTGGTGGTCTGTTTGTGCATTATTCAAGTCTGTTTCCAATCAAATTCGACCCTTTTTGTCTAGCTGGTTTTGGCAGTCGATCGGTATTGGGTGTTGTAAAGTTAGACTGACCGCAGCCATCATGCAAGGTAAAACAAACGGCGGTATTCCCCAAGCCTACTCAAACTCAATCTCACCCTCAAACTCAAAAGTTGGCCCCTTTTACGTTTCCCCAACAATCTGAGTCTGAGTTAGAGTTTAAGTTGAGGGTGAGTTGAGGGTAAGTTGAAGCGGAGTGGCAACTTCCACTTAAGGGTCACTGCTTGTCCCCAACAATTTGAGGCTGAGATAGAGTTGAAGTTGAGGGTAAATTAAGTTTGAGTGTAAGGTTGATCGGGATCAAACAGGGTGTTTCAAAAAACCCGCGCAATCTGAAATTTTTCACACAGTTCAGCATTTCGACGGTCATTTTGAATGCCCCAACCTTCGACGTTTTTTTTTTTTTACTTTGTTTCGGACTCAGGAATCTTGGTTACCATCGGGGCAGCAAAGCCATAGAGCCCCCATGGCGTCTCAGTGAATGCAATTGCATGCATGTCTGTGCAGATAGGAAATCACAGTGCATGTGTAAACACAGTCAAAAATGATTTGATTTCTGCCTTGCCCCTTAAGTATGCGTATGAATGTCTACCTTGCCCCTTATGCGTATGCAACGCGGCAAATCACACCATGCATGTTGCATAGCAGATTGTTTCAAGAGGGACGAGAAGAGGACGGAAAAAATTCGGTAACAGTTCGGAATACCTGCCGACATTGAACTGAACGAGTTATCACATTGCTCTCTGATATACTAAAAGCTAACTAAACCTAACCTAACCTGACCTAACCCAACCTATCCTGTCCAAAAACAACTATCCTAACCTATCCTACCCTACCTACATCGTCCTCATCTTCCTATCCTATTTTCGTTGCTTGAGCGTGCATGAAAACTCGTCCAGTTCAGCTTTTTTCAGATGTTGGCAGGTATATTCCGAACTGCAACCAAAAATTCCAGCCTTCTGCGTATGCAACAGCCTTCTGCGTATGCAACAAAATACCCTTCTGCGTATGCACACGACAAATTTTAACCATGCATGTTGCATAGCAGATTGTTTCAGAGGGGCAAGAGGACAATTTCAATTTCCACTGTGCCCCTTCTGCGTATGCAACAAGCAAATTTAAATATCCGCGTTGCACGCGCAAAGGGGCAAGGCATAATTTAATAATTTTATGTAAACGACCATAAATTTCTCCCGATGGCCTTTTGAAGGGGGAAAACTTTGCTTTCTCCCCTTTCCAAAGAGGCCTTAAAATTAATCAAATTCCAAAAAAAACTTTTCAAAAATGGCAGAAATTACCCTTGGGGTTTTTGCATGGCCGTTGGGTGCGCGGGGTTTTTTTAAAACCACCCCGGTCTTATCCACGAAAAAACACAGCCTTTTATTTCTTGGCCGTTTTCAAAAAAAATGTTTGGAGGTGGGAAAACTTAAGAGGAAAATTTATTGTTTAAAGGTAATTACGGGAGCATTTTTGGAATGTGATGCCCACGTTGTTGTGAAGGGTTAGGATTTCCCGGTTCCCTTCACTGGGTTTTAAAGTTTCCCCTTTTAACCAAATTTCACGTTTGGACACCTTTTAATTATTTTTCCCCAAGGTGTGAGAAAAGGTTGAGGGGTAAACTTTGTGTGGGGTGAAATTCTTCACCATCTATCGTCCAAATTTTCCAATTCCCACACTGGCTATAAATTATTCCACAGTTTGTTACCAAGAAAAGGGATTTTTTGGCGGCTTTCAAATTAATGGTTTGGGGAAATTAAAAACCGGGATTTTGTTTCAGTTGGAATTATTTTTGCGGTTTATAATACGCCCAAATGTTTTTTTCAGGGGGAAAAGATTTCCGAAATTCTGGGGAACAAAATTTAAACCCTCCACGCTCCTTCTGCATAGCTGCCAAACGCACGGATGGGCAACCAAAAGCAAATTGGAAACAAGGGCAATTGAAACAAACACAAAAAAACTTTTAAGCCTGGATTTTTCTTGAACCCACAACCATTTCTCCCATGGCCCTTTTGAAAGGGGAAAAAATGTTTTTTTGAAACCAAGTATTCCAAAGGCTTTTGAGCCTTTCCTCAAACACCGTGCAAAACGATGAAAAGGTTTTTGTAAAGAAATTTTTCACACAATATTTCTTCCAAACTTGCAATACTAAACTTCAACAAGTTGGCATTGGAATTTCCTCCTTTTAATAAAAAAACGTTTTAGTTTTATTATTTAACCCAAAATTTAGGGGCCATTTAGGAGATTTTTGGTCAACTTTTAAAGCAAGGGGCAATGGTTACCCCACCTAATACGGTTTGGCATTCCTTTAATGTAATGGTTTTCCCGGGCATGAGAAATGGGGAATTAACTTCGGTGCCGTTAAAAAGTCTTGAAAATTTGGGTTATGGCCCGGATTTAGAACCCGAAATAAACCAAGACAATGGTCGAACCAATGCTATTCTGATTGGCTCCGTATATTGTATCGACCATTGTCTTGGATTATACGGAGCCATTCTAAATACGCGGGCCATAGGCAAATTTTTCAGACTTTTTAACGCACGGCGCAATGTAATTCCCCATTTCTCATGCGCCGCAAAACACATTACATTAAGGAATGCATTTAACAGCGCTCACTAGATGGGGAATAACATTGCCCCTTGCTTCAAAAGTCTGACAAAAATCTCCTATGGCCCGCGTATTTTGGATGTCTGAGTATATCACTGATGATCTTGTTTAGCTTACTTATTGAGAGGAGGAAACTCCAATCGATCAATCTGTGTTGAAGCTTTCAGAAATAATATGCAAGTGTTGAGAAGTATTGTGTGAAAAATTTCTTGTCAGCAGACAAACAGCTTTCAGTCGTTTGCGACGCGTGTGAGAAAGCTGCAAGCCTGCATGACTAGTTTCAACAAAAAACATTTTTTGCGTATCTTTGCAGTCAAACCGCTGGCAACATGGACGACATGCGTGTGAGAGTTCAGCATCCATGCTTCAAGTTTCTGTTGAATGTTTGTTGGGCTCACATATGCCCCTGTATACCATGCAAATATTGGTGCCCATCCGATGAAACGTTTGCAGCGTATGCGAGAAGGAGCAGTCGAGGGTTTATTGCTCCCCCCAGAGGTCGAAATGCTCCCCCCCTGAGGAACGACATTGGGCGTATGATACCGCAGATATCCGATCGGTGTAAACAGTATCGTTTTGATTTCTCCGAGCATTCAATTTGAAAGCTCGCAAATCTCTGTGACAAACATGTGACTGAAGTTTATAGCCAGTGTGGGAATGGAGTAACATCGACGTAGATACGTGAAGATGCACCCCACACTGTAAAGTAGCCCCCTCACCATTTGTCTCACAACTTGGGGAATAAATATCTCGAAAACGGTAGTGGCGCAAACGCTGAAAATTTGGCGATAAGCGGCGCAAACGATAGGTTAAAAACAGTGAGGGGACTACAACGGGGCATGCTAACTTCACGACGTGAGGCATCACAGTCTAAAACTGCATGCCGGTCGATAATTACGGCAAACATCAAATTTGTGCGACTCTTAAGTTGAACCCGACCTCCAAACTATATTCTGATATTGCCATAACATTGGATCAAGAAGTAAAAGCGCTCGTGTGTTGCAGTGATATCACCGCAGCGCGGCGCCACTGCAGATTATCCTCAAAAAAGACGCTCCGCGCATCAACGGCCATGCAAAACCCCAAGTGTATTTCTCGCATTTTCTCGAAAAGTTTTCGTCGGATATTTGATTAGTTAGGCTCATTGGAAAGAGGAAGGACGCAGCTTTAAGAGGGCTTGATTTCACAGCTGAAATCACTCACACATGCGCGCAATCTCATGAGAATCAAATGGGGATTCAAGAACAAGATAAAAATAACTCAGGCGGGTTTTGGCCGCTCAACTTGCAACTATTTTTGCGAGATTTTTTAAAAAGAGCATCGTGATCTGGTTTTTCACTATTTGCACCAAATATTTATCCAACTTTAGACCAACAGGCTTTGCCAAATTTTGGTGTCCATATAGTTTCGCAGTAAAAAGATGGAAAATGTGCCACCAGGACTTTCAAATTCTGTTGTATTCTGTCATTTTTGTGAAAATGCTCGACAACGGGGGCTTGTCCAGTTCGAAAGATTGAAAGATCCATGAATGCAAGGATCACACTTAATCCATTTGTTGACTTCCGCCTTGTGAATTAGATATCCACACAGCCGAAAGACAATGTTTTGCGCATATTCTCGGACATCGTCGAACATCGCGTCATCGCCAAGAGTGCCCGTAAAAGGGCTCCCGCCCGAGGTCAAGGTACATTGTGAGCTGTAGGTATTTTTCCACCCAATCTTGTTTAACTGAAGGCCTGTATGCTTACAAATAAAGGAGCATCTTAACGCGGCGCTTTTTGAGATCTTGGTTTATCCGAGGCACCATCCTGTCGAGAAGTGCCCCCAGCGGTTCGACTGGCCCCTCACTGGTTTATGCTTTTGGCTCGTCAAGGTCGCCCGGAGAATTTTGGCATCCAGAACACCCAAAATGAACTCCATGTTTCAGAATTTATTCAGTTTCTGGTGGCATTGTACTCGACCCGCCAGCCAACGGCTGTCCGAAAACCTGAAATTAGTCTCCTGCGAAAGTCCAACATAAAAATTGCAAAAGCGGGAACATCTTGCCAGTTTATTGTTCGCCCTGAGAGCAACACGTTTTCAGTCATCAACATGGACGGGATCCTTTGGAACAGGAAAGCTGATTGATCGTCGATCGAAAAAACAAAGTGTGACAGCGTGGTGTGACAGGCAGAGCGACGCATAATCTTACCTTCAGCCATGCATGTACAAACAAACGACATGAGAATCCAAATCAGTGCACGATCCACGAGCTTCTGATTGGTTTCGATTCTGAACCAAACATATGATGGATATAGGAAAACCGATGTCTACTTAATCAGTTTTTGTGGCATTGTTTCCGTGGGCTTATCTTTATCTTTTCAAATTCCCACAATGGGCTGTTGGGATTTCAAAACTTCAACAAAACGAACCTTTATTTTGGGCCACAGTGTAAAACACCCATGACATTTAGATGGATGTGTAGTTAGGTACTATCTCGGACTTTCTTTTAGACCGTGAAATAATCGTAGTTTCCCGTCAAACACAAGCTTTTCCTGCCAGTTCCTGCATGAACTGCAAGAAATCGCGACCGAAAAGACAAAAAAGTTAAAACAAGGCCGATTTTGGCGCTTGACGCGACGCCACCTTTTTGCGGATTTGCTCAAAAACCGAAAGGCGACTGCTGTCGTGTTTGGCATGAAATTAAAGGTTATTGAATGCTCTAAAATAAAGTCCGCGAGGGACCCCATATAGCTTTTACCGTTTTCGATATCCGAGCCAAAACAATCGCTGAACCAAACCAAGAAATTTGCGATCGCAAAAATTGCATTTCTCGTTCCACTGGTATTGCACACATGTTTGTGTATCCTTGATATTGGGATTTGGAATGCGGATTCTGGGGTTTGTCCTCTTTCCAACGATCCCACACACTTTGAAATCCGATGGGAACTTTTCGAGAAATCTGGAAAAATCAAACACGGCGCCGCACTCGCACCAGTGTCTGTCCAGTGTCCGTCCAGTGTCTGTTCTGGAGGATAATCTACAGCAGCGCCGCCCTGGAGGAGCGAATTTTTTGATATCACTCTTTTGCATTGTGGGATGCGCGAGCGCTTTTACTTTATAGATCAAAGTATTATGATATTGCCATGATATTAAGACAACCCACCTAGGGGCGGAGGAGAATTAAAATTTCATTGAGAAAATTACGTATTAGGAGACAAAGTTTCATAGCCATTTTAATTCTCCTCCGCCCCTAGGTGGGTTGTCTTTACAGCCTGCGAGGTGAAATGCGTGTTTCACTGGGAATCTTCCTTCAGAATTTTTTCAGAATTCAGAATTTTTTCCTTTCCAAATTCTTCGCCTAAAAAAGTAAGTTTTGAATACGGTGCTTCCCACTTGGGTCCTTCTTATACTCGTATGTAGCGAGCAGTGAACTCCGTCCAAAAGTTGCCGTTGTGCGATTACCATCAGGCAAGGCAGCAGCCACCTGTACATTCGTAGCCATCTCTCAGGCGCGTACTAAGATATGTGTGCTTTCCCAATATTCCATGGTCGTGAGCTGTCCAGTTGAAACCCGCGTGGTTTTGATCGCTTCTCAAGCTGAGCGAACTATTCGCCAGATGACAGTCAAAAGGTTTGAATATCTCCAAAGGCTCCTTGGTAACCAAACAATCTTGTTCGCCATTCATTGAAAAATCAATGACAACATGCGCTGCAAAACATCATGACATTCGTGTAAAGCGTGAAGTTTTACGTATATACAGGTTGTAGGTATGTAGGTATGTAGGTTATACCAGAATTAATGAAAGTTGGCTCATTTGATTGATTGATTGAATGACTGTATTTTGTGGGGGTTTCCCCACTATCATACATAACAATAACACTTTTGCACAAAAAACAATAAGAAACGTCAAAAACGGGAAAAACAGGAAAAACAGGCACGAGAAATGGGGCAGACAAATTGCAAATCTTGGTACGCATGCGTTTTTGGCAAATTTTGGTTTTCTCAAATCGTCTATGGTGGGACATTTGATCCAAGGGACAACTTTATCAACCTCAGTTAGTGAGTCACCTCGAATGTTGTTTTTTTCAATTGTGGTGCAATGGAGGTTTTGGAGCCTTTGTGCTTCGTTTGGTAAGGGGTTATCCTGCTGATTTTTCTTTTGACCTGAAGCGGATTCCAGGAAATTTTTTTATCATCTCAGAAAACTGCTGTG
>JASGXE010013393.1:0-25554 GCA_030068105.1 Sinentomon sp. SZTP_YWyxl
CTTGCTCCAGAGTAGGATTATCCTGTTCCATTAGAGCAATGGTAACAAAAGAATCCGCGTCTCAAAATTTGAGCTCCGTTGAAACGACGATAAAGATGATCCTCGTTTAAAGAAAAGGACAAAAATTTGAGCTTCGTTTAAAAAATCAAAATTAAAAGAATCCGCGGACCAAAATTTTGAGCCTCGTTTAAAAAATCGGCCCATTAGGTCAGGTCATCAACTTGCATATCTTTAATGGACCATTCAATTTATTTTCACTTCTCTCAGGTACATAATAACCAGGAAATCTCCGATCATCATGGAACATGCAAGAAATCAGGTTCATTGAAGTTACATGTTCATTTCACTCGGCTCTCACTTGTGGTGATATTTCTCTGCACTGTGCACTATTTGAATGAACAGTTTGCAGATATTCCACAGTTTAACTGATATTTTTGTTGCTGCATTCATTGTCTGGCTTATTTGGGTGATCCAAAATTAACGGGTTAGGCGTGCACTTCGTTTATTGCAATTTGTCCTGCCCTGAAAGTACCTCAGTTTTCATCCTCAGGGCCACATGTCCTCTGCATTTTTGTCTATTTTTCTCTTGCAATTACATGCTGACCCAAAAACGTTCATAAGTAATTTTTGCAAGCTCTGGAAACATTTTTGAGCATGGTGAAAAATTGGCATTTTTGGCACTACATTCCTGCCCTCGCACGTAAAAAGATAGATTTGTCGATTTGTTGGACATCCACATCATGTCGAGACATATTTTTGTTTCTGATATATCGATAAACTGCGCAATGCTGTGTCGACCAGCTGACTGTACAATTTTTTGTTGGTAGGTACTGCTTTACAATTATTGTTTACTGACATCTACATGTATGCTTTGAATAGTTTCTGTGATGTGCATTTTTAATTTTGCCTTTGAGCACTCCACCACATCTCAGCTTTGAGATTTCTTACAGTTATTACGAACTCTTGAATCCAGTATTCTGAATCCAGTACTCTCGAATCCAGTACTTTTGAATCCAGTACTCTGAATCCAGTACTCTTGAATCCTGTACTCTTGAATCCAGTACTCCTGAATCCAGTGCTCTTCAATCCAGTACTCTTGAATCCAGTACTGTAGAATCCAGCACTCTGAATCCAGTACTCTTGATTTCGTACTCTTGAATCCATTTTCCCTTTTCTTTCTCATATTTGGTAATAAAATTACAGTGAGTACAAGTTTACAAGCTCAAATTTAAAATTTTCGTTTTTTTCCACTACATAAGTTTCTTTTTTCCCCTTTATCCATTCTCTCTTGTCACGTAGCTCACTTGCATGAAACCCACATTTCGTCATGATGTTACTCTCAGATCGTAATCGATTTCTCAGTGATTTTGCTAACAGATCCATGGCACACATTGCAAAGTGTTGCACATCTCTGCTCCACATTCCGTTGTATTTTCTCTGTCAGTGATGAGGATGTCATTTCTCTCGGGGATGTTGGGGAGTTTCAATTTTCTCATTTTTGTTTCTAAATCCACGATAGTACCCATGTTGTCAATCCGTGGATGACATCCGCAGTTGGAAGTGCTTACCCCAGTCAAGAGTTGGGAAGTTTTGCAGCTTTTATTTCTTGGATTTTCTCCTTGATTTATGGTCCCGGGTGTGTTTAAACTGTAGATTCAACGGGTAGCAGTTTTTCAGCAGTTTTTTCTCAGAACTTGATTGCAAACAGTTTTTGCCAGTTGAATTGTGCTACGTCTCTGCTTCTCTGCTAGTGGCCCTGCATTCTAGCATCGGAGTTCGATAGTACGGGAAATTTCTGGATGCTCAATGCTTGCCAAACAATTCTGTGCCTTTCACAAAGCGAGAAATGGCTTTTCTCTGGATATCTTTGATTAAAATATGTGTAATTGCTGTTGCACCATATGTCAGTTCTGCTTTAAGTTCGTTTGTACAAAATTGTGTGTTTTTGATTTGTATTCCTATGTTACACACTTTTTTGGTTCTCTGGTTGTCGGTGACACACTGCTGTCTGCTGAGCTGGATTTGGTCAGGTTGGGTTAGATTGGTTTAGGTTAGGTTAGACCCCAGGACTGAACTGACCTGACCATGGACTGACCTGACCTACGCAGCATATTATGCTGGGAAATACCCATGTGTACAGTCGCTGTAATTTGTGTGACGCACGACCAGAGTAACCTTTTTATTTCTCCCATGCACACATTAATCCCAAACAGATACGTGCGTATGCATTTCGAATTCGGTAAAGATGCTCCTCGATCCGTTTCAAAATTCACAACGTCCAAAAATTCACAACGTGCAAAATGCTCCAATTTTTGCTCAGCTTCCCTTGGGGTTTGGAAGCCAGAAACAAGCAATTTACTTGAAAAATGTTTTTTTTTTTAATTTCTCATACAAACATTGGTTGTGTCAAAAGCATGTGGGTTGTTCTCATTCAAAGGGCAGTGATTTCAAATGCTGGACATTTGACAGATTTGAGCTAAGCAATGTAATCATGCAACACGAATCGAGCTTCCGTGTTCAATTTGAATGATCACCTTTAATTCTGCCCCATGCAATTGTTAAACTACCAGTCAAATAAAAAGCCGAAATGATCTTTTCGTGAAATGGTCATACTTATGAAAATTTCAAAACGTGCATATGTCATTGCATTGTAACATGTATTCTATTATTTTTTTATTAAATATTTTTATCTCAAACTATAATTGCCATCTTCTTTTTTGTTTGTTTTGCCAATCATGGGTTGAGGATGTCGTGAGTGGGATTTACGCTCGTTTTTATATCATCAGCAGTGGCGAGCAAAGGTATGTTACCTATTGTTGGATTTGACAAAATTTTCGAATTTGTTTGTGACACAAAGAATTGGTCGGCAAGGTCCGATCCCCATGCTACCAATATGACATTCTAGAACACGATTGAAATGCACTGAAAAAAGTCGTAAAGCATTAAAACATTTTATATACAGGGTAGCCCAAAAGTCTTTGGCCACAGGAAAAATGTAAATTTGATGTTTTTATCAAATCTTGTGATGTGAAACTCGTTTTTGCTCGAACCACGGTTGACAAGACGTAATCGGAACAACATGCGCATATTCAGGGATGCCCAAAGTTTTTGGCCATGTAAAAAAATTAAATAAATTGTTTTTATTAAATTTTTTGATTTGTGACTTTTTCTAACTCCTACCACGGCTGACACCACTTTATTCGGTGCTAAAATTTCCGAATAAAGCCTTGACATCCGATGTCAGAGCCAAAAAAAGTTTCAGATCACAAAATATGTCAAAAACGACAAATTTGTATTTTTCCTATGGCCAGGGACTTTTGGGCTTCCCTGTAGAACGATACAACGCTGAGTTTCGCTGATTTTTGTGTTTCTGAGCCACAATCCATTTCAAACAAACAAAGTCAAACAAACAATCATTTTGAGGGTGAAACTTCCAAACTCTTGTCTCATCATTCATTTTTTGCCAATTTATGTCCTTGTGTGCCATTTGGGGCCAAAAACCAGAATGGGCATTTAAAAAAAATTGATGGAAAGAAAGAATGACAAGAAGAAAAAGAAAATTTGAAAGAAAAAATAGCTCATTATATTTTGTGCTTTTCCTGGAGCACCTTGCAAAAGCACTGACCAAGAAAATCCTTGGCCCTAAACCAGCGCCCGATTTGTTTAAAATTAATTGGAGGGTAAACCTCAATTTTAGGGCAAAATACCATATTTAGGTATGCATAAAATACTCAAATTTTGTTTGAAATATTTTTCAACTGGGGGGGGGGGGGGGTAATACCCCGAAAACCCCCTACAAATTGCGCCCTTCCCAAAACGAGTTACTTGCTTCTGATCTCATGCAGATGCACAGAGAGCTTGTCTGCAGATGGGGAAATCCTGCCAGTGTACAGCACTTTCAGATTGCGCAGTCGAGTAAAAAAACTACAGCTCTGACAAACTGAATTTGCCAGGTCTTGGCAAACTGAATTCCACGCGAGCACTAAACTTGATAAAGACTGCCACAGTGCCTCACAAAGAGAAAAACAGTCTTCAGTCTCAAAAAGAAGCCATGCATGTGAACGATGAATGGTGTTGAAACTTGCAGAAGGCATTGTGATTGTGTGAGTGGTTATTGGTTGCTGCTGCTGATCATTCACTTCTACCACAGTAGATAAATACCTTGCATTTAAATCTTTGTTTATTTATTGTGGCAGAAGTGTTTAGTAACCACCAACCAATAACTGTTCAAGCATAATATGAAAGTGTAAAAACTCACAACTCCAGACATAGGCGGTAAACGTGTGAGAATTGAAACATTGGGTGAAAATGGCAGGAAGTCTGAAGAAACTGCCGTTTGATTGCATATGAATGAAAGCTTGATTTCACAGAAACATGTTTCATCAAGCAATTTTGGCACAAACACCACAAACGGGAAAGTCAAACATGTTGAATTAAAATGAAAACTACAGCCAGATACGTTCGTTTACTGCGACGAGGTGCAACGCTTAGCTCTCACAGCATGGAGCTTCCTCAGGTGAACAGGGAGGTTCTTCAGGGGTACTGGAAAACCATGATGGAGCTTATCAGGGCTAACGGAAAATTGTGGTGGATTTTCTGTCGGGGAAAGGGAAAATTCTGATGAAAATGGAAAACCCATTTCTTGAAACACAATGTGAATGAAAACAACACCAAGATCCTCTCAATCTTTGTTATCAGCTCTGCTAAAATCTTTTCATCTGAACTCATCCTTGGCATGGTAGCCGTCATTTGCACTGTCCACCCTTTCACCAGGCTTCGTGATGGATTTTTGAGGAATGACATTCACCAATCCTTTCCAGCATTACCCTTTTGGCTTTTTGACCTTCCTTTTGGCAACGGACATCTTTCTAACACCATTGGCAACCTCATGGACATCAAGGGATGCTCCTGTGATGAAATCTGAGGGGCTAGCTTACCCATTTATAATCTGGACAAACAGAAGAAATGTCCTCTCGTGTTACCTGTTCTGCAAAATGGGTCAGGTGGTCCCATTTTCCCATTTGCAATTAGGTGTCCGGTTTATAAAAACTGATGGTAGTGCTGCTGTGACCTTGCAGAAGGTCCTTGAACTGGTGAGGACCTCTGACTCCATTTAACAGATTTGAGAGATTATTTGCCTTGCAATGTCATGTTGATTTGTGCTTCAGTGAAAATAATCTTTCTGCTGACCAAGGAGAGATGGTTCTGTCACTCGACCAGGGAGAATTTGGATGCACCGAGAACCGGTAGGCGTGCAACAAGTGGTGGAACATTCTGACGGGTACGGCAGCGGTCCATGAGTTCCATACAAAACCCACAAGGGAACATTCGTCTGGACTGGGAGTCCCCAAGTGAAAACTAGAATCTTTTTGACGGATTCTTCTGACTATGCTTGCACTCTAAATGTGTTTTTGTTCACAATAAAAATAAAGTAAAAAAAATATAAAAAAATAAAAATCATAGTCGGCACAAGATTAACAACCTATTCCAAGCAGTCATGCAACTCGCAAGCTGTCACGAATGATGACCGCATCTGATTGCGATGTTGGATGGAAACGAAGCATGCTCGATGTGGAATTTCGAAGAAAAAGAGCAGAAGAAATAATCAACGGAGAACTCTGTAGCTCAGGTGGAGTGTCGACGTTTTTTGAATTTCTTATTTTTGCGAATGATCTTCGGTTCGTTTCTGGATAGGGGCAAATTTTTTCCATAATAAAAAAAAACATTAAATCCGTGCGATTTTCTCCTTTCCGTGAAAAAAGCGAGTTACATTTCAACAGGCGAAAATCATGTGGTGAGAAACAAAACTGATTTCGACATCATTTTCAACAGTTAGCCTGCCATATGGCAAAACGAAACATACGGGTCCATCACAACACTGCCTAACCTCCAGCCGTAGACCAAATTGGGACTCAGCCCAACCCAGAACCCACCAGACCAGATTCCTGACAGAATGCTTCCACATAGCCAATTACGTGGCAAGGCCATCAACTAAAGTGAAGGCATCCTTCTGCATCATTGCTGGAAGCCTTTCATCCAAACTATGGGACAACAGTGCACCCCAGAAGTACATCCCAGACCAAGTTGTCAGCTTGGCGAGCTCATTGAATACATCCTCAACAAACGTGTCGTCTGCTCATTTGACCGACACCTGATAACGGGAGCACGATGCCCCAAAATATGTCGTGCCTTGAAGAAAGGAAATAGCGGAGAAGATATCAATTGAGCGTTCGTTCAGTCATTTTGCAATAAAGTTCTCTCCGAGTCTCCATCAGTGTATGTGTGAAGCGTTTTTCTCATTTTTTTTTTCGAAAAATGCACAAAATTAAAAGCTTGTTTTATCACTCTGTTTTTTTTTTCTTACTTTTTTAAGCTTTCGGAAGGCATATCTCAGCCACAATAAAAGAGTTAGAGAACTGAAAATTGGCATACTGATGTAAAATTTTAATGTACTATAGATGGTGGCAAAGCAAATCTCAGTCATGTGCAATCCTTTACCTTTTCCCACCACGATCAACTTATTTGCATCTTTGAAAGCAGCAACAGTAAGTTTTATGAACTGATTTAACCAAAAATAGTCAAATAAAACTAAAAATCCTCACCGCTTCATTGAGTAAATTTTCACTACATTGCTGAAGCTAGACTAAACTTTTACATGGTAAAGCTGCTATGTTAGTTGTGACAATTTAAAGTTTGATTACAGAAAAATAGTAAATCCGAAAATGCTCGGGAACCACCATTCTGCTGAAATTTTGCATGATGGCTGACCGTTGTGAACCCAAACGTATGCCAAATTTGAAAAAAAAAACGCCGAAGTCACATTTTGGCCCTGACCCCGAAAGATGTAAAAAGTCTGAAATGAGTGTCATGAGACGTTCAAAGTTTAACAATTTCCCTGACATAAGTCAACATTTCAAGCCATTTTTTCCCGATTTTCATGCGGGATTTTTCATCAACTTTGAAACACTTGATTTGTATTCCTTCCAAAAATATTTAAAAATATTCGCCTTGTACATATTTTTGCAGCCAGTTTTTATCATAATGGAAGGTGATCCAATTCCTTTGTTTAATTCCAACGGAAAAATCTTGTTATGGGATCCGGATCACATAATGAAGCTTCGGAAGCAGTGCCGGATAGTTGGGAAGCTAATTGGAAGTTTAGCCAGTAACCCCCATCAGAACTCGCAGATGAGTGTTCCCCTTCTTTTGAGCCCAGAAGAAACCTCTCTGCTGTTGGAGAAAGATGTGTGCCTGGTTTACGATACCTCTCTCATGGCACAGATGCCAACAGAGGCTGAATTAGCCGATTACAGATCTTTTCTGGACAAATCCTATGCCGAGCAAGTTGAACTGCATAAGGAATTCAAGCGTGAGAGCATTATTGCCAATGCGGAGAAAATTGTTGATGGAAAACGGAAAAAGAAGGACAATTCTGAAGTGCTTGGTGACCCCAGCACTGCAACAGAATTAGATGAAGAAATCAGGAAGATTGTGCCACCTCCAAGAGAGAATATGCTTGTTGAGCAAGTTGCTGGACAGTTTGTCTTGGAACAAACTGAAATTATGGACTGGAATTATCCACAAGAAAAGCACGAGATCCTGCGCTGTAAAGTATTCAGTGATTTCTGGGAACGAGGATTCTACCTCACTGGTGGTGAGAAGTTTGGTGGGGACTTCCTCGCTTATCCTGGCGACCCGTTGCTCTTTCATGCTCAGTTCATTGTTGTGTGTTTGTCGCAGGAAAATGAACAAGATAAATGTGTTGTGCCATGGAAGGATGTTGTATGCTACGGGAGGCTTGGGACCAATGTGAAGAAAACTGTTGTGTTTGCTTTTTTGTTAAACGGAGTATTGACTTACCAGAGCTTAAATTGGACTGGCATTCATTAATTAAGGAAACGGCGACAGATGGGTTTTGCAGTGTTTGGTTATGCCAGGTGTGAGCTCAACTTTCATTGCAGGTGTGAGCTCAACTTTCATTGCAAGACACTAACAATTGCACTGAGATGTGTTTTGGCCAAACATAATTCGGAGCTTTCTCAACTCTATGCATGCTTATGCTGGTTTTTTTTTTTTTGGAATCGTCGCAAGAGGGCGATTGCCATCCTGAATTTCGTGGATTTCCGAGAGCATCTTTTCTTTCACTTGTCTCGAAATACGAAGACCTGAGGTTTTCCTGTGTGCAAGTGACGAAACATGTTGCTTTTGCTGATCTGGCCCTTTTGAACGGAAAAAGGAAAATGAGAAACAGAAACTCATGTGCCTTTTGAAGTTGACTCTGCCAATGAAATTCAACATTCTCCTTTCCATTGAGGTGTTTTTCTCTGTTGCACGAACCTGCATGTGCATGTCACAACCTTCCATTCATTGTTAGTTTCCCAGCGAATTGAAGCCTGCACAAGTGCTGGAAATTTCCATGATTATGTGTGCAAATTTCAATGCAAACAGGAATTGTGCACACGTGTGCACAGTTTCAATGTTAAAAGTGTTGAGTAGCATTTGCTGTTTTGCACATAAAATAATATGAGCTCCTGAAAATGCTCAGTTTTGCTGGAACTTGTGTCAAAAGATCGTTATAAATTTCAGCATTTCACCATTGGAATAATCATTGATTAAAACTGAATAGCGAGAGCAAGAGAAGTTCTCGTTTCTTTGTTGAACGGAAAATGTATGTTTTAATAAGCTGAAATGGGTTTTTGCTAAAGGCTGATTTCCTTTAAAAATGAAGTAGTTTGAAATTCATTTGTGGTGGACACAATTTTTGTATGGTATCAGAATATTGTGAAGATAATGTGGTCATAGGTTTTCATTTTGTGCACAAATTTTGTAATTCCTCATCTGGACACAAAGATTGTTGCGTGCCTTGTTGATGTCTCAACCATATCTAAATGCCCACTGGTCTCACACAACTTTACTTAACACTTTCTTGGAAAGTAGCATTTCGCTTAGCTCGATAAATATATGAACGATTCATATATGAATTCCATGCAAATTGCATAGTGGTGCAATTTGCATGAAACAGAAAATAAAGATAGAGCAATGTGAATACATAATTTAATGAAGATAGAGCAATGTGTCACATTTTCAGAATATTTGCATCCATTCACGAAGACAATTCTTGCAATTTTGGATTTTTTAAATTTCCTTTTTTGTTCGTGCAAATCTTGCAACCTTGGAAATTTCTGTTGCAATGATCAATTCCAATACATGAATTATGTTGTGGTAATGTCGGTTAAGTTTTCAAGATGCAGAAAAAGCCCATCAAACGGAATGGAACAGAACTGAAAATTCGAATTTGTTCAGAAAGAACCCAATAAAAACTAATCAGTTCTTTCAATTATACCGAAACTGTAGAGTTTGACATGTCGTACCCTTTTTCATCTTGTCGATTGAATTGATATTTTAATTTTCTAATTGAAATTAAATAAAATAGGTGAAAAGTAGAATTTTATTAACCACTCTGTTGAGAATGAGCTTGGTTAGCAATTTGTGATAAAACAAGATGAGAGTCAGCTCAATTTGTAATTGTTTGGGGCACCGTCACGTTGAAATTCACTATGGTGATAATGGCCAGTGCTGCTGCTGCCGTTGTACGCGGACTGACCGGCCGCTACTTCTGGATCACAAACACCTTCATTGCAGCTGGACTGAGAGCCACCGGGGATGTGATTGAGCAAGTCGTTCAGAGAGAAAGGCTTGGAAAGAGCGATGAGAAACATGACTGGGCAAGAACAGGTGAGCAGGAAAGTTCAGAGTTTTTTTTTTATTCAGGAATTGTCCTACCACGTGAATCCATTCTCTGTTCATTTCTGAAATGTTTTGGCCCTTCTTTTTTGGAAAGAATGCGGCTCTTTACCTCCTGGTTTCTTTGTTCTCTGCCTTTTCCTCCTTCAAAAGTTCACCTTTATTCTGTTTGTTTATTTGTTCTTATTTAGAACTTTTTGTTTTTTTATTCAGATCTTACCCGTTTTGATGCACTTTACATAATCTTACCATGCAATTTTACTTTGTTTCTGATTTAAACCTCTTTAATGCACTTAATTAATTTTTTGTATTCTGTGACAGGATGCAGGTTCAACGATTGCGGCGATGGCACTTGTTCTTGTTCGAAATTCCATGATCTCTTGGGCTGAAAGTTGGATAGCCCAGTTGATTGAACTCTCCAATTCCATCATAGATGTCATGCAGTTCAAAATTCACTTCCGAAAGCATTTTTTATGTGGGGGTTTCAAAGCTTATTAAAACTCAAGCTGAGAGAAGACACCATGCCAACCTTTTTTCCAACTGAGGTTGGGTCTCGCACTTATTCATATTTACGTATATTTCATTTCATGCAATTGAAGCTTTGCAAGCTGATAAAATTCAGTATAAGGAGAAAAAATTGCCTCAGCTGATAAAATTCAGTAAAAAGAGAAAAAATTTCCTCAACATTCTTTATGCAGTTGCACCTGTAGATAGCCACTTTTCTCTACACTTGCTGGAATCTGATTAAAAATTCATCCACGCACTCCTACTGACATGATCTACAATCATATTGATGCTCTTGATGTACTTCCAAATCATGAGCTTCAAGTTATCTTGACTTATTCATGCATGCATTGGTGTTGAGTGATTATCTGAGATCCTTCATCCCTGTTCCCGATTTCCTTTTTCCCCAGGACGTATGTTCCAGGTTGGTGTTTTCCAAGGTCCTCTGCTCCACGCTTTCTACACTTTGCTGGACAAAGTAGTTGTTGGCTCCACGATTAGACATGTCGTGATCAAGATATTAATTGACCAACTAGTCTGTGCACCATTGTTCATAACAACTTTTTTTTTCGTTTTGGGTGGACTTGAAGGACAGAGCTTGAAGTCGATCAAGTTGGAATTGATCAGCAAATTTCCATCAATCTACATGGTGAGTTTTGCCAGGAATAGCACTGTAGTCGACACACTCCAAACACAATTGTTATCATGTCGAACAAACACAATTGTTATTATGTCGAACAAACACAATTGAATTGTTATCATGTCGACGCAGTCAAATCCCAATCTTTTTTCAATTTCTCAACTCTTGAATTGCCCATGGTGATTTTGCAATGAAACATGATTTTTTAAAACATTTCTTCAAAACACACGGAATGTTGAGTGTTGAAGTCATAGAAATGTATTTCAGAAATTCAACTGCAATGCCACTCGAAAGAAACAACAATCTCAGGTCTTTTCTGCCGCATTACGGTTCAGCAAGCAAATAAATGTGCCGCAAAAGCTCGCAATGTGCGTGTTTGTCTCAACACTTTGCTGGATTGTCGGAACATGTTCCGTAATTTTCGTAAATTTCTGGCGTAAACGTGCAGCAAATAACTTGGTTTTGGTATCTGCGATACACAAAGGCCTGCAGATATGCAGGATGCGAATAGGGCCCTGTGATTGGGACGAGTCCAAACACATTTTCAGTCACTTGGAGCTAAGTGAAGAGAATCTTTTTTATCCATCCACATTGGTCAGTCTAATTAGTGTATTTATTTGCATATACGAGTATTTACTTGTGCCATTTTGTGTGATCTTGGTTATGTGGTTGTCATATTTTGTGCTTTTTGATTTTATTTCTCTTCTTATCAACAGGCTGATTGGTGCATTTGGCCAGCAGCACAGTTTGTCAACTTTTATTTTATGCCACCGATGTTCCGTGTTTCATATATCAGCACAGTTTTGTTGCTTTGGAATATCTACTTGTCATATATGAAGCAGAAAGTAAGTTAGTTGGATCTCTTTGTCTGTCGCACTTAATAGAGTGATCCAAGCCTTTTAGTACACTCAGGCTGTTTTAAAGTCGAGCCTTCGGTTCCTCTTTTGGTGGAAATAAGATCTGCCAGTCATTTTTCACTGGGTTGTTTCCCATCAGAGTTGCTTCCCATGAGGCAAGAACCATGTGGACATGTGTAGTGGTGACAGAATTAATGTACTCATGTGTAAAAAATTGTGATTGATCAGAAAAAATCAACCCAAAAGAAATTGGATCCATTTTTTCCGAGTAACGAGGTTGCAATGGGACATTTTTTGTTCATATATGTTGCCATCTGGCACTTGGGACAACACATGCATGAGTACATAAATTCCATCGTGACTGCACAGCTGCTCCCAGATATCTGAACACCACAGCTGC
Source organism: Sinentomon sp. SZTP_YWyxl (assembly GCA_030068105.1). Classification (NCBI taxonomy): domain Eukaryota; kingdom Metazoa; phylum Arthropoda; class Protura; order Sinentomata; family Sinentomidae; genus Sinentomon; species Sinentomon sp. SZTP_YWyxl. Next base: position 12,146 of record JASGXE010013393.1, read on the forward strand.
AGAGGTGCTTCACCTTATGCTGCATTCTCCATTGCAGCTCACCCTCATGTTCAATCAATGCCAATTCCCAAACAACGAAAGAGGGATAGGCGTTGTGTATTGAAATGAAATTTTCACAACACAAATCTATCCATTGAATTGCTATTGAGTTGAACCAGAGGGTAAGATGCAATGGGGAATACGGCCGATTATCCCATTTGAAGATACAATTATCCCATTTGAAGATACAATTATCCCATTTGAAGATACAAACTGAGAATGATGAATCATGTGAATCATTCTCAGTTTGTATCTTCAAATGGGATAATCGGCCGTGTTCCCCATTGCATCTTACCCTCTGGTTCAACTCAATAGCCAATTCAATGGATAGATTTGTGTTGTGAAAATTTCATTTCAATACACAACGCTTATCCGGTATCCCTCTTTGGTTGTTTCAGAATACAGCAGTGTTTGGATTTCTGTGCTGAGCCGACAGGCCAACCATAAACCCATTGTTGCAGGAATCCTGCATGGTTTCCAGGGACAACCTGTCCTTCCAAAGACGGCATCAGGCCGAACACCCGAAACATTGCAAACAAACCTTCCGTGCCATGACGTATCACAATCCATCCCTGTAAGGGAGATGTTATATTTCTTCAAAGCAATGGAGTACTGGATATTCGCAGCTTTCGGGATTGCAGTTTTATTCTACTCGAAACTTCCATGAGGCAGTATCTGTCTCGGCCGGCTTACCTTGCCTGTTCTTCTCAACAGCCTGTGTCTGAAGTTACTGTTTCTTTCTGGCGTTTACTATTAATGCTTGCCAAGCAACTGTGGAAAAAATCTGAAAGGTTTGTTGTCCTGCAAAATCTCATTCTTAATGACAAAGTAGGTATACAAATCTGGCTAATCCGTCGGATTTTTCCAAATCTGAGTTTTATTACATTTTATAATTTCCAGAGTGTGGATGGATCACCAGATGCAGTTGCAAAATGAAGCCAACTCTCAATTAGATAATTAATTGATCGATGACACTAGATGCAACTTTTTGATTTGATTTTTATTTTACGAAATTTTTCTCTGAAATATTATTTTATTTTGGATTGTTCCTTTTTTATCTCTTTTCTTTTAGTCCGATTTTGATTTGGAGCTATTTGTTTAGGGTATTCACAATGCTGGCTTTCTCTCAATCTGAATTCTCCTTTTGGTATTTTGGATTGTTTAAATCCAGCATTGTTAAATTATGTGGAACTTTGTGGACATAGGTGATAAAAGGCCAATAATCTGCTGCTTTGGTAAAAACAGCACAGCAGAACTCAAAAAAGCATTGAGTTTGGGGGCTGCAGAGTCATAAAATTGAAAATTTGCCAGCAAAATGTTCTTTATCCAATTTTTTTAAATCTGCCTTTTTTTTAAATTTGCTGATATCTGCCTGGTCAACGGCATTTTCATTCGTTAGAGAAAAACCTTCTCTGGGAAAAATGAGGTCATGTACTCTGCACTCATTAGGCATTCGCATATCCCTCAAATTCTGTGGAGTGGAAGCTTTCAAAAGTTTTCAAACAATTTAATCTCATTTTTACAGAAAATGTGTTGAAATAAGGAAAATACGTGGGCTGTTTGAAAAACACTGATGTTCCCTAAGTGTTCCCGCTGGGGCTGGAGTTGCATATTTTTTTCCAATCCACTTCCGCATGCGCGTCTCTGATTGGTTGTTGGGAATTCCAGCCAATTTCAACATCCAATTTTCAAAACCTATCTTAACCAAACCTAACCTGACCTAACCTAACCTAACCTGACCTAACCTAACCCTATTGCAGCCCTAGAAAGAGTTGCGAAGCGGTGGCAAACATGCCAAATGGTAAAAAGCGGTGGCAATGCAAAAATCCCAAAATTGATGACGTCACAATGCGAGACGACGTGATTGGCTGTTGCAAGCTCCTGGTACGCGGAAGTGGATTGGAAAAAAAAATTATGCGCTGGAGTCACCAGGTTTGGGGGCATCAAAGTTCCACGTGATTGTGTTGTTAAAGGCCTTTGTCGTTTTATTCTTTGCGTTTTCCCTTCTGTTGTCTTTGCGCAAATGTGTGTTTGATTTTTGCCTCCTGAGATAGAACACAAATTTGAACTGCGAACAAAAGAGTAGCTTGAAGTTTTTTTCTGCCTGGACAATAATCGCCACAGAAAGGCATGCCAATTGCTGTGGCAAGCATGTAGGCAGCTTTTTATTGAATTTTGGGAAGGCTGGGATGCGGTAGAGAAACAGAGCTGTCCAGGAGTGCCCAAAATGCAAAATGGCCACTCCAGGGGTTCTTTTGAACACAGATGCTGCTATAGTTTGAGAACATCGGCAAACAACGACACAAATTACAATGTCCAGCGCCTGAACAACAGTGTGTATTTGGCATATGAGATTTTTTACCAGAATTCTCCACATGACATGCGCGTGTGTGTGCCTGTTTGATCCCTTGTTTTAAAACGCCTTCGTAGTGCCACTCCAACTTGCCAGCGTCGTTGCCCAGTTTTGAGCACGGAACGGAATCAAATGCTTGCCCACAGTGCAGCCCTCACCTGGTGCCCTGCAACTTTTATCTGTTGCCTGACGTGCCATCAAAAAAGATACAATAGAACAGCGACCATTGAAGCCAGAAGACATAAATGGTGACGAAGCAAGGACAGTCTGTATTTTTCAAACAGCCATCGTAAGATTATGAATGGGATCTCGAGATGGTTGCCACAACACACTAGTTCCTCAAGCTTTGTGGGCATGTTTTCCTTGAGCTGTCAGCTGACATTTTTTCCTTTTGAGAGCATTTACAGAGAGTTTGACTGCCTTCATGATCCTAATTTGACAGAGCCAATCTGGAAACCAAGGCCCGTAAATTAGCCAACAAATCTGCTTGAGTATGGTTTCGGATTGGACGTAACAAACAATAATTGTCCACATAATCCTCTTTTTTCTGGGAATTTGTATGATCTCAGAAGTTTTGAAAGAATCTCCCGTGGGTGTAGACTGCTGGTGCTTTTCATGAGTGGGATGTTGCCATTTTTCCTTGCTGGTCTCGAAACTGATGAACAGAGTTTGTTCGCTCTCTGAGTGGATGCTGATATCATGTTGACTTAATTCCCTCTTCTGTACAAACATGAGGGAATGGGAATGGCTTGGGTGCTGGGGTATGGTCATGTTTAGCCGAGAATCTAAATGAGAATTTTTCAATTGGATTTTCGTAAATACCAGATCGAAGAAGAATTATTATTGTGCCAGTTTTTGCATATTTTTTCTAGCAAATAAATTGTGTATTCGGGGATTGAATAATGCGTCTGAGCGATGTGATTTTGCTGGTTTTGTATCTGTTTCATTTCAATTCAGAACTTTACTCTTAGTGCTGCATTTAATTTTGCCATCTGCCCGTTGATCTGACTGAAATGTGCAGCAAAACCTCTATTGTTTTACGAGGTGCATGTCAAAAGTACGTACCGTTTGCTCTGCAGCAAGAAAATGGTTTGGATGTTTTCTTTGATATTTATGATGGCTTAAATTGTGCTCACCGCTCTATTCTTTTCTCTTGGTATGTGCAAATTGAAGCTTGTGGGTTCTTCCTTGTTTTGTGGTTGTGGCTGCTACCATTTGTAGTGTTTTGAGCACTGCTCTGGAATCATGAGTTTTTTTCAGGCAAAGAACAAAGAATTGTCATCAAGTTTTTCATTTCCCAAAGCAAAAGTGCTAGTGACATCCAAATGCAGCTGAAGGTGGTTTGGGGTGAATGTGCTTATGCAGATGGCACCATTTGGAAATGGATGGGCTGACTTTATGGAGGACGGGGCGGCCACAAGGGACTATGGCTGCAATGTCCACCAATCGTTATCAACCAATGAGGAAAATGTTCTCCGAATTGAGTACCTGGTTGCGCAGGATAGAAGACTGATGGTGGAGGACTTTGCTGAGCTATTAGGGAGTCCTACCAAACATGTGCGACCATCTTCAAAATGATTACAGTCAGTAAGTACTTTGGGTACCGAAAATGTGGGAAGAAAGAAAAAATGAGTCCACAATACATCAGTAAGGCAATTTTCATTTGAAATGCAGCATGGGGAGCATCCTTTCTGGAGCGGGTGATAACTGTAAATGAAATGTGAATCCCATTGTGCAACCCTTAGAAGAAAATGTTCCGCAAGCAATGGAAACACGTCGATTCTCCCCTTCTCGGAAATTCTGGCACCTTGAATTCGCAGGACAAGATTTTCATGCCTTTTTTGGACTAGATCAGAATCAGATGAACCCTGCTGACGCCTTTCTTTCTTCATGCCAGAGTTGGATGGAATAATGGCGTATGTTGTGCCGTGTTAAAGAGGGAGACTTGACAAATAACAGATGGGTCAGAGTTAACCGTTGCTGTAGGTTTGGAGTAATCTTTCAACGGTACGCACTTTTGAAATGCACCTATAACTTATTTTTATTTTCTTTTTTGTAGCGTTTGCATTGTTTTTATTGTCTGATAGGCACTTTCTAGTTGTAAGGTACTTAACGAGGAATTAAAATCAGTGTTACCAAAAATTTGAAATTAAATTGGGTGTTATTAAAAATAAAGTCATTGGCATATTATTTTCTGTTCCAACACCCGCTTCCCTTGATGCAACAAACATATTTTAATGTTGGTTTGGATTCAGATAAGATTTTTGTAGGGGTCGAACAGGTACGGAAACGGTAGCCTGAGCCACAGGGCTTTAGTTTTTGCTCCCCATGCCCATTTGAAAACCCTACTGAATGCAAGTTGAAACACGATAGCACTGACTTCTTTTGAATTTTTATTGCAAACATACAGGGTGTCCCACAAATCAACCACCGAAATTTCAGAATAGATTTCCGAAGACCACACAAACAAATAGAACTTATTCCGTGGAAAAAGGTGATCCGACCCCCTGTTGCCATGTAATGCCCCCCCCAAAGTCCCCCAAAAAGGACCCTTTCGCTGTACATTGGGGGAGGTAAGATTTCACCATAGAACAGTTAAATTTCCAGCACGGGTTCTACGGAGCAAGCGAAATTACTGTTCAGTGAAAAAATACGCTCCGACCCACCACTTCCACGCAGTGCCCCCTAAAAATCCAAAAAAGCCCAAATTGTGGTGGTTTTGGTTCAACTGAGATATGAAGAGAGTGGGTTATTGCAGAAATACCATTTATCGAGGACAGATTCCCAAGTGTAAGCTGAACGAAAAATGTTCAGAGACAAAATGGCCCCGACCCCTCATTTCTACGCAATAGCAGCCCAAAAAATCCGGTGAAAAACGTCTCTTTTTCGGAGGGTCCTGATGGTTGCCATGGCAACTCACTGGTTACCATAAAAAGGGACGTTTTTCACCTGATTTTGAGCCGCTATTGTGTAAAAATGAGGGGTCGGAGCATATCTTTTCACGGAACATTTTTTGTTCAGCTTACTCTTGCGGATCTGTCCTCGAAAAATGGTGTTTCTGGCGACAACTCACTCTTCATATCTAAGTTAAACCAAAACCACCACAATTTGGGCTTTTTTTTTTTTGGGGGCACTGCGTGGAAGTAGTGGGTTGGAGTGCATTTTGTCTCTGAACATTTTGTTTCGCTTGCTCCGTAGAACTTATCCTGAAACTTTGACTGTTCTACGGTGAAATCTTACCTCCCCCATTCGTTCCCCAAAAGGGTCCATTTTGGGAGACTTTGCGGGGGGGCATTACATGGTAATGGGGGCCCGGAGTTGTACACGTACCGACTCGACCTCTTATATTTTGTAAACAATTCAAAAATTTACGTTTTTGATCACCATATTTGGCATCCAATTGTGGCACTTGTCGATAACACTGGATCGATTGAGCGAAACCTGTCTCTTTGATTAGGAATTTTTTTTCTAGACATATGGCTATGTCTCTTATACACGAACTGAAGAAAAGCATATTCATAATGATATTTTTGGCTGATGGTGGTCGTGGGGAATGAGGGAGCATGCTTTCTGGGAAAAAAGAAAACAACCTGCTTTCCAACAAATAGCAACCATTCCTCAGTTTTATTTTTCTCAACAACATTCTTAGGATCACAGCCATTAGATTCCACTTTCTGTAGGCATTTTTTGAAAAAGGTTTCTGTATAAAACTACTTAATTAAAACGTTTACATTTTTGGCAGAAAATATCAAACATGCTAGTTCTGTTTCATAAATCAACAATGACCTGCTTTTAAATGTCGTCCAACAAAAGAATGAAATGACCTCCTTTATCAAGTTCAAGCAAATAAACACATGTTCATACTTTTAGAGCCACTGTTTCACAAGCCGCCAGGAAAAACCTTTGCCATCGGCGAAGTTTTTCAGATTTTATTTAATCATTGGAAACTTGCACAAAAACTTTATGAAAAAATGTAAATTGGATCAGGTTTCTTGATGTGCAGCATCAGCCATGCTGCATGAACGGCATCTCATGCTTTTTTTGTTTTGTTCAGTTTTGTTTCTGGTTTGGTGCTAGGTTGCATTTTTTGTAACTTTTGCTGTTGAAGGTTTTTCCCATATCTTTATTTCCTTTTTCTTTGATGAACAAACCTGTCGAAAGAACCTTCAAATCTCCGATGAGGCAGCTGAGGCAGCAGGACATTGACAAAATTGCACAAACCTTGGCACTTATCCCAGCCCAGGACGACAAGTTATTAAGCAAAACACATCCAACATAAAACTATTAACCCATCACACCACCCCATAATTGTGGCGAGTATCAGGGAATGTCCATACAAAATTTAGAACTTCCATCTCTCAGAGTCCCTGAATAAATCAAGATACACTGATAAAATGAGCTTTCGATCACTTTTGATCGCTTTATTTCAGAATGCATTGGTAAAAATTGTCTGACGAGTCCATTTTCACCTCAGATCGTTTCCTTCACCACTAATCTAACTCGCTGCTTGCTTTCAAAAAGTGAGAGCCATCATTTTGCTGTTTGTCCTTATGAAGTTGAAATTATGCTGGAGTTGAAGTGATGAAATTCCGACTTTGGAAGGTCCTTTCATGCACATAATATGCTATTTCAGCACGTCTAGGGCTGAGACAAAGTTTTCTGAATGTAAAAAATGCTTGAAATTTCCGTGACAGAAAACTCTGAAAAAAAAAAACAGCAACAAAAATTGCGCCCGGAATCAATAAAGCACTGCGACCTGCTCAAATCCTTCCGCAACTCCAAATCTGCTCAACCCACGGAGAAAACAAAGACATCATTGAATGCAGTACATTTTAAACCATATGGATAAGAAAATCTGAGAATGACAAAAAGTTATTTATTCTTGAACTTTGACTCGGAACTTTGACCCTCAAAATCCACAAAACATGCTGCAGCCAAAAAGCTCCCATTATATCCCTTACGCCAGCTCCAAGCTCATTTACTCCTAATATGAATGAATGCTCGCAAATGCAGATTTGTCAAAGGACTGTTTCATGGAATGGGAAACAGTTTCACCTGCCAGGGTTTTTCTCTGCACAAAATGCATTGATCCGAATTGCTGTCCATCTAGATTTTGTGACAATTTGAATGATATGTGAGCACAAGCCAGTGAAAAATCTCTTTGACTGGACTTTAAACCTCTGCAGGTTTGAAGTGAAATATGAAGTGAAACGGCAAGGTTTGAAGTGAAATTTTGAGAGAAATGTGGGCAAGATAGACTTTTCTTTATACGGGCCAGATTAACACTCGGTTGATTAAGTTATACGGTAGGATCAGATCAAGGGCGCAGATCCATGCTGAATATTGGGGGGGACGATGAGGAAAAATTCTGTCGAACGAAGCGCTGCGCGAAGCGCAACGCCGGGGGAGGGGTTCGGGGAGGGGGTGTCCCCCTCCCAGAGGGGGAAGAAATTTTGAAAAAATGGAACCTGAAATGGTGCTCAGAATGCTCAATTTTTTAAAAAATCTAAGCATTTTTCCTTGCATTCCCCGTTTACTCAGAACAGATAGACAACGTCAAATCAGTCAATGAATGTTGTCTTTTCAAATCTAATTTGCTGCTAACAACACGACACGACCAAACAACTACGAAAGTGCTATCGCGTCTCAAACACTGGACTGAACGACACTCCTTTCATCATTTCAACTTCAGATTTCAATTCAGGATTCAGAATTTTCTGTCTTGCTTTCGTCATCCACAGTCAAATTTCCATTCGCCCTTGTCCGTGATTTTTATGAACTGCCGTCGGCATCACGTCCCATTCAACAAGCCCGGATTAAGGCATGGGCCGACGGGGCCCGCGGCTGTTGGGGCCTCCGAAAGAGTTGCGATTCCGGACTCCGCCCCCCAGAAGTGTAAGAAATTTTGCAATTTCATCACTCATTTTGATTTTTTGGTGTGGTTTCTCAGAGAAAACAGAATCTGGCACTCGGCTTCATATTCGATATGGGAAAGAAGATCCGCGACACAGTTCAGCTTTGTCGAAAACAATTCACAGCTCTTGAATTATTGGGAGGGACAATTCATGACTTTAAAAATATTGGAGGGGACGTGTCCCCCCCGTCCCCCCCATGATCTGCGCCAATGGATCAGATACTTTGGATTGTATTTTATATGGAATTGAATGTCAAAAAATAAGTTATGCCTTCATTGGCTTTTTAATGGAAATGAATTAAAAAAAAAACGAGTTAGCCTACTTCCCTTGAAATGCAAGGCGAGGTTGGCTTGCCTAAAATGGCTCACCATATTAAGCAGCTGTGTATCCATATCTGCTAAAAATTCGCTTGCATTGTGTGACCCTATATTTGCAGTTTTGCATTTCCATAAAATATCCAGAGCTTGGACAGGGCCGGCGGATTTAGGGCAGTGGAGGCCCTGGGCCAGATAATTTTTCGAGGCCCCTTGAATTGTAATGTGCCCCATTAAAAAATTTGGAGCTCCCTACAGAAATTTTGAGGCCCCTTATCAGCACGTTTACGTGCAGGTGACAGCCATTTATTTACCAAAATTGCGAAAAAATCGCTGTCAATTTTCCCAGAATCTTTCTTTTCCAGATTCCAAAAAATCAATGAAGATTTGCAAATCTTCAATTGAAATTTTCAAAATGAAAAATGAAGTTTTCAAATTGAAATTTTGTTTTACGTTTTTGTAAACCCCCTATGTTTTTGTTTTGTGACAAAAACGCTGACATCATATCGAAAGATTCAAATGAGGATCAAAATTTTCCAATTTAAGTACGTCCCTTCATTCATTGTTACCAGCTCTGCTGTTGGCCTTTGCTTCTCCTGGTATCATCTACGAGAATGTAACAATATTCTCATGATCTCTCTAGATTTCCTTATAATTTCTGGGAAGAAAATCACTGGATTTCCAGAGTTTTCAGTCCACTCATTTCTTGGATGCTGCAAGTCCATTGGTATCTGTTGGACGTCAGTGTACAAAAATTGCAGGCGCAAGGCGATGGTCGCGCAGCTGCTAATGAGGGTCTGGAAGCAGATGCGCCCTGACACGGATCCAAGGAGCTGAGCCCCTGCTGGGAGGTCTGAGGGCAAAACCTCCCAGAAGTTTTTGTCAAGATGGCTTTGTAGACCATTTTTAGCTTTTATTGTGTGCACAAAACCGAACTAAAGAAGAGTGGGCAACGGTCAATGTGTTTGCTTATCAGGTCAGTCCTGTTAAATTCCAACCAGCCTCTCAACTTGATTTGTATTCTTTTCCTTCAAAAATATTCTGTGAGCAAGAAAGCTGACCACACGCTTGACGCAGATTTTTTCAGGGCAAAAAACATAAAAATAAGTCGAACCCACACAAGATCGATCTCCGAAAAAATTTTGTGGGCCCCTGATCAAAAATTGCAACTTTTTCCAGAGGCCCCAAAGCTCGTGGACGCCTGGGCCTGGGCCCTGTCAGCCCATGCCTGAATCCGGCCCTGAGCTTGAACATTTTCAAAAAAATGGCTGGATATCACTCACTATACAACAATGCAACAGGCAACAAGAAGGATGAGCACCAAGTTTTCGTGTAAAACATGGTTTATCTATCCCATCTAGACTACGAGTTCCATTTATCTCATACAGCTATGGAGAAGTCTTGCCCATACTGTTGCTGCTGTTGAAGCTGTCCCTTAAGCTTTTCTGCATTCTTCTTTTCATTCTGTAGCTCCCTTAACTTGTTCAGTTTTGAATTGAGATTAGACTCAAGGAGATTATTTGAGCTGACTCGCACAGTCGATATATCTTGCTGGTTTATGGCGTCTGCTTGACCTGGGTAAATGAATGATGTTTCATCAACATGGGGCAGTTGTCCCATTGCATGCTCCGGTTGGTGATGAAAGGCCTTTGACTTCCTGGTCCACCTGAGACTGAAATGTGAGTAACAACAAGAGAACAATCTGAAAGTGTCTGGAAAATGAGCCTATTTGACGAAACAATACTGATACTGTTATCTGAACTCCTAAGAAATACTCTGTGAAACATTTTGCATTGAGAAAAGTCTTTCTCGTGCAAAGGATTTTTGCAAATGAAAGCATGAGGTGATTCTTCATGGGAGAAAATTTTGGTTGCTGAAGTCATTGATTTGGAACTCTTAAATCTTTTGCTTGGGTGCTGACTGTAAGCTCACTGGCAATCTTGATTCTCAAAATGCTTCAGCTAATCGGGAATTCCAACTTCCAGCAGTAATCAGCTTCGACTGAGTTCAGGCAGTTCAGCCATCAACAGTTTCAACAAGTGCCAATCCAATTAAATGGGCAGATTGTGTTGCGAGAATTTTGTTTTATTTACAACGCATAGGTTGCATCCCAATGCAAAATTCACTATTGATTCAATGCTGAGTGCTGGAGACAATGGGACATTCAATTTTTACCTAAATTTTGCCTGGTTGCCCAAAAACATTCGTCGTCTCTTTTTATCTGGGATGTGTTGAAAATTTTGTTGACCAGGATCACCGATGCAAATTAGCTCCGAGATGGTGGTATTTTCCTGATGTGTTTGAAATGAAAATGCAAGCTGAAAAAGAGTGCTGGAATTATTTGGGCCAAGATGAAATTATATTGGTTTTAAACGATAAAAAAAACCATTTGTGATGTGATGTACTTGAAGTTAGAAAAGACAAATGACATGCCTTGCTATGAATGCACAAAAGTTTTTTTGCCAAATGATGAGTTCCACAACATTTTTATCTCTGGTTGTTGAAAATGCTGCTTCGTTGTGCAAACCTGTGACACATTGAAACTTGGAATTACTCCTTTAACATTAAATCATTCTGAGAAAACATCTCCTCCGTAACTGTACTCACTTTGTTGAACAATTGTTCAACTCAATTGTTGAACGTGTAGATTTTCACAGTTTTCACACGAAAGTGCAAAGGAACAAACAAACCTAAAAAGCATTGTAGCATAAAAATTAAACCGAAATAGATTGTTGCATTGAACATTTTTTCTGAAAATGCATTATTGAAATAAAATTAGGCCGAAAAAGCATTTCGGAATGGAATTAAAAAGATGTAAAGACGTACTCGAAATTGAGTTGAATTAAACAACAAAAAAGCATTCTGATAGTCATGCATTCCGAAGTTTATTGGGATACACTTTTTTGTTCCAAACCGTTTGTGTTTGGGACATGTTTTTTTGGTGCTGTGGTATTTCTATCGTCTCATTCAACTTACTTAGCCTTTGTCTTCCTTGGCAGTGATTTGTGTTTTGTGGGCGACACTTCTGGTGATGTGCTTGATTCTGTGTACGTTGAATCTGGATAGGAAGGAAAGAAAATTGTTTCCAAAAATTATTTGTTAAATTCACATTTCCTTTCGCTTGGCTGTTGTGGATTTCCTAATAAGAAGCCACTGCTCAGTTCAAAAATAAGAAGGGCATCCTGATTGATGCCAGATACTTGCATAAACCATACATTTCTTAGCTGCAAAGGCAACGAAACCAGAGCACAAAGTACCTAATTGCAAAAAGTACATGCAGAGAAATGAGAAAAAAGACTTGCTTTAGAGAACGTTGATGATGCTGGTTCAGCCATTCTTTATCCCTAAGCGGTAGCAGGTTGGCATATTTCTCAAAGCTTGTTTTTTTATTTTGGTGCAATATCCACACATGGTCTTTTGTCCTGGAGTGGATGCCTGATTGTGTAGTTAATTTACACAAACAGAGAAAGTTTTAATTTGGGATCGAGTAGCAGACTATGCAAAATGCCTGTGTTTCAATAGCAAATCGGTTCTGGTACAAACCCGTTGATACAAAATAGAGTGTTTATTGTTCATTGACTTTTCTCGTTGGAGCCAGGATCGCTTGAAGTTTTTTTCTTCTTGTTTTTGCAACAGAAAAGGAGGGTTTTACCATAGGTTTCCCTTCTTTTGCGGGTACTCGAAACTGTTTTGCGTGTTCTTGTGTATAGTGGCGGCGGAAAAAGATTACTCATACATGTGTTTTTCCCATTTAACTGTGGCCTCCGAAACTTTTTTTTCTTTCTTTTTATTCGTATGCAGTTGGTAGAAATTAAAGCGCCAAATTGCAACGGAGCTTTCTAGAGGTGTCAGATTTTGACATTAGTCATGAAAGAGGATCTTTTATTTCTACGGCATGGAGTTTTTGCTGAAGTCTCAATAATGGAAATTTTTCACATGTATGGGTAATCTTTTTCCGCCGCCAGTATACATCCCCCTGCCCTTTATTTATTTTTTTTTGTTCTGGCCCCGTTACAAAAAGCAACAAATATTGCATTCTTTCTGTAAAAGGGTGCTAGGTCATCATCGAACAGGAGTGATTTTCTTGACACCACCTTTTTAACACACGTGTACATGACCGCATAGTGACTGCGAAACCCAGCATATCCGATCACTACTCGTATGTAAACAGTGAAACTCACAAAATTGGCCCTTGTCATTTGGCAGTGGATTGATGGAATTGATCCTGGCTCTCTGCACCATATTGTGCTGCTTGATGATCTCTTCCAGCTGATTGGACGATTCCGTCCTGGATGATATCTGTTCCATATCCGTATCCGATCCGTACGTGTCGTACTGCTCACTTGCACCGTCTGTGAAACCTCCGATCATGTTTCGACCACCACCACCTGCCCTTGACCTTGACGTGCAGCCCTTACGCTTCTTGTTTTCACTTCTCTTGTGACCGTAGTCATTTCTATTCTCCTGAATAAAATAATATGACTTCTCTCAGTGGGGACATACGTAAAAGTGGGTGGGAAGAATATCTAAAATCTTCCACAGTTACCGAAAAAATCTAAATTCACGTAAAAATCAGTTTTTACTCATTCCCACCTGAGGAAATGATATCGATTTTTTCTCATCGCTATCATTTTCGAAGGATCGAAACAATCGCTTATCATTTGAAAAAATATCTTTTTCAATCTTTCACAGTGCCCACAATACATCCCCTTGTTTCCCTTCATAGATTTTCTGGGTGAGTTCAGATTTGTCTAAAGGATTGCGGACCAATCTTTCACCGGCTCTGCG
>JASGXE010013394.1:0-13203 GCA_030068105.1 Sinentomon sp. SZTP_YWyxl
TGCGTTGAATTTTGCACCTTTCTAATATTTTTTTCATTTTTTTTAAATTAAATATTCTGCATTATATTTTATTTATTTTTTCATGCTTTTAAAATTATTTTTTTTATTTAATTTTCATTTTTCGCTTTTTCTCAGCAATACATTTCACCAAACTGTTTTCTCAGAATGTTGCTGGAAACATTTCGATTTCCCTGGCATTGCGGACGCATTTATCACTTCACTTGAACCTTGAACCATGCGGCTACAGTCTTCATCTAGTACACCCAGTACCATTTCCCCGAAACAAAGTGTTTGTCTTTTGGTTCTCGGTCAGTTCGAGAACAAAAGAATCGAATGTAATAATCACCCTGCAGAGAATTCCATCAACCGAAAATGTCGGCTAATTCACACTCGGCTGACCAATCCATTTCCAATAATATCAAACACACAATCTTTCCAAATGGGCTGAGGACAAAACAAACAGCGCTGCCGCCTGGCGTGCGTTTGAAGAAACACAATTAGTGCAGCAGAAGAGGGGGGAGAATGAAGTGCAAGCACCCCTTCTTTTTCTCCCTAAACTCTAACACAAAAACGAAATGACCAACGACGGTTTCCGCCACGTCAGTCAATCAGTCTCAGACGAAGGGGCACAAATTGACAGTGCACTTCTGCAGGGGTGTCATGTAAGGTTTTCGCAGGGGGGGGTAATATTCAGGGAACGCTGGGCACCGACCCAAACGGGGGGAGGATTTGGGGGAAGCTGAAGAAATTTTTAAATTTGGGATTCATTTTCAGTGCATTAATCGTGCTCCATGGAGGTCAAATTTCAAATTTCCCAAAAGGGCGAACCAAAAGCATATTAACAGGGGGGCAAAGGCGACCCTTTGGGCATTTCTCATCAGGGGGCAGTCGTTTCCTGTCCTACCCTAAAGTGACACCCCTGCACTTCTTGTTTCGCCCGATGGTTACAATTTCTTTAGCTTTTATGGATGGAAACGATTAAGGAAGCCTTCTACACTTCATTCCAATTTGAGATACGTGCTTAGCATACTCCTAAGCGTGCTTGTAACAGCTAGAATTCTAGAACACTTCATGGAAACATAGCATGCTCTGGAAGCCTTCTAAAATTCATTCCACTTTGAAGATTACAACGTGACGGCGGCTTTATCAAGCACACTTGGAATGAATTAAGAATTCTCCCAACAATTTGGAATCCACAATCAAAACGAAAAGGATGACACACAGTCAGCATAGAAATGAGAGTTTCTCAGCAGCATTCTACATTGTATTTTTAATTGGAATAAACGGTGTGGCCTCTTGAGGGGGGAAGAAGCCTGGGGGACTCGCAATGTGATGCTTGGAAGAGTGCAGACTTTGCCTGAATGCAGTCCAGAGAACCAGAGCGCATAGCGCTATCGTCGGCCTTCTGACTCCAATCAACCAGAAATGGGAACCCATTTGGAGCCAATTCTGAAACCATTTGTTGCAGGACGCTGTGCAATTATCTGGGAATTAAAAACTAAGAAATGTCGACCACAGTAGGTATAGGGAGAAGGAAAGTTCAAGATACAGCAATTAAGTATTGCGGATCATGTGTCTGCCTTTCAGCAGTAGTTGTTTCAGTAACCCTGCAAAAGGATGGAAAACTGAATAAACTGAATCAAAAGACCGGGTGCTCATTTTGGCAAAAAATTTCACGCGATTCCCAATTGCAGTTTGATAATTTCTTTAGCATTTTTTTTAATTTTCCCCATGCCATTGCTTTGAATGCATGAGTATATCCATGTCATTATTTTTACACTTTTTTCGTGGTGGGATTCTGGGGAAGGACCTGGGCAAAGCCCAGTCGGAGGTCATGGGGCAGATCCCCCAGTAATTGGGGTTTGGAAGAGGAGACCCCCAGTTTTTGGGGTTTGTGGGAGTACTCCGAGAAGTTGGGTCTAGGAAGTAAACCCTATAGTAATTGGGGTCTGGGGGACTAATCCCGCAGTAATTGGGGTCTGGGGGAGGAAACCCCAGGAATTGCGATCTCGAGTGGAGCCCCAGTGAGGTTTCAAGGGGCAGAACCCCTGTCGTGGTCTCCGGGGGAGCCTTGGATATTTTCAAGGAAGAAATTTTGAGCTGAAAAATTGAAATTTAGGGTTCATTTTGGGTGCAAAATTTGTGCTCCAGAGGCCAAATTTTCCGGAGGGAGCCAAAAGCACACATGCCAGGAAGGGCATACCGGTGGAGACCAGTCGACTCCTGCCCCAGAATGACTCCCCAGCTCGATGAAGAAATTTGATGACACCTGAGTTTTCCAGGCCTTTAGAATTTCTCCTCTGTTCGAAGACAAATGGCGGCCTATGTACAAATCGGATCTGGCATTGAACTCCGCCTTCGCGTCGCTCCAAGGCGAAGGGAGGTTTTTGGATGAACTTCAGAGCAGTGCAGGAAAAGTAAATTTACAGCCAACAGCAAAAGCCTCTACGGATCAAACTTAAACCCAGGCTGGAATGGCATGGTCCTAATAACGCACATAGCCTAAGTCTGAAACGTGTACAGGGTGTTTCAGAAATCTCTGAACGTTTTTCATCCAGAGTCACCCGTCATTTACATACACGTGCATGAAAAAGCCAACTGTCCCTGTCTCTCCAAGTCTCCAAGGCGGAAGCGGCCAGTATGCTTTGAGAGTCGCCGAGAGGTTATGCGGCCAATCACCAACGCTCCTAGACGTGGCGGCATATGAAACTTCAGGAATGCGGGATGTGAAACATGTGGAGGAATGTGAAATGAATATGAAACGAGGTATAAAATAGATGTGAAACGAGAACTGAAACGACATGTGAAACGGATGTTGTGGGATGTGACAGCATGCGAAACGGATGTGAAACGAGACAGAAACGAATGTAAAACGAATGCGGACGGGTGTGAAACGGATGTGAAACGAAATGTGAACAAATGTGAAACGGGATGTGAACGGTGGTGAAACGAAATGTGAACGGATGCTAACGGTTGAGAAACGGAATGTGAACGGATGTGAAACGAGATGTGAACGGATGTGAAACGGGATGTGCACGGATGTGAAACGGGATGTGAACGGCTGTGAAACGGAATGCAATCGGTTGTGAAACGGAATACAAACCGATGTGAAATGGAATGTAAACGGATGAGAACCGGGATGTGAACGGATATGAAACAGAATGTGAACATATGTGAATCGGATTGTGAATGGATGTTGCGGAATGTGAAACCTTCAGAACCTTATGAACACCCCTGTATATCTCATGTTATTATCGGGGATGATGTTGCAAATATTCGTCTCGCATGGGAAGTCTTGCAGAGGATGCCAAATCCATCTCCGGCCATCCTGATATGGGGTCTGCTGCAGACGAGATCCAAGGGTTTCTTCAACAAGGGAGAGGGGGACCCGCACGTGTAATAGGAGATGGCAAAGGCGCAACGACGCCTCAAGAAATCCAGGAGGCAATGGTGGCATCAGATGCCTGTGCAACAGCAGCCTTCGTCTCAGGCATGCCTGAGGGGGGGGGGGGGGCGTCTGGTTCCGAAGGCCTGCAACCCCACCCAGCCCCCATTTCCAATTTGCCCGTTTCCTTCAGAAATAGTTCATTAAAAAGGTGTTTCGAAGGCTATTTGGCGCGCTATTACGCTGCCTAAGATTACTCCCCGGGGTACCGTTCTATCCGGGACTAAACATTAGTCTAAATAGTCTAGGAACGCAGAAATGGAAGCAGACCATTTCATGGATGCTTTGCTTTGCTTGCTTTTGGCTTTGCCTTGCCTTCGACTGAGATGCATCATGCAGTGTGATGGACCAGTGCATAGTGTTTGTCTGTTTGCAGGAATGTTGACATGTGCAGCCATGGAATGTGTGTTTGTGGAATGTTTTCTCTGGTGTGCATATCCCCTGCTTTCTGCAATAACGCGTTACCAATGAAAATATTAGGTGTGTCAGTTAGCGCAGTATTGCATAGGTATATACCAAGTGATATGGGCGCTTTACAGTTTAAAAGGTTTGGATACTGCAAGAAAATATCCTGAAAGCATCCTGCAAACATCTTGCAAGTATCCTGCAAATATCAATCAAACATCTGCAAGCATCTTGCAAACATCCTGAAGAACATGTGTAGGGTTTCCCAAAAGTCACTTGACAACCCCAGAAAAGTGCATTGCAGTTTTGAAGCAACTATGGAAGCTTGGAGTGGAGTTAGTTCCAATTCAAATGGATAACACCTGCAGCAGGCAGCCTGCCCAATCTGAACCTGAAATCTGAAGAAATAGCCACACAAGAGAAGATTGAAAACTTGCAAAAGGCAGGGGTTGTCAAGTGACTTTTGGGATTCCCTCTATGTATTTCCGGAAGGATGAGGCAACCTCAAGAATTTAGGGGTGTGACAAAAGAACAGGATTGGGAGTGGATGACAGTCATCAAATTCCCAATCGAAAACAGCCACTAAATTTCCAAAAGATAAACAGACATCATAACAAATTTCCCATCGAAATACAGCCATCAAATTTCCCATCCGCAGAAAGAGCCATGAAATTTCCCATCGAAATACAGCCATAAGATTTCTCGTCGAGAAATAGTCATCAAATTTCTCATTGAAGTAAGTCATGTCATTTTCCAAAGAAATAGCCATGAAAGTTCCCATTGATAGATAGATCGTGATTCCCATACACACATACATATATCCACAGCCATCAAATCTCCCAACAGAAACAGCCATCAAATTTCCAACTGACCACAGCCATCAAATTCTCATTCGAAATACGAAATCAAAATTCCTGCGATATACGGGTACAGCCATCAAATTTCCCCTCGAAATACAACATAAAATTTCCCATCGGGAAACAGTCATCAAATTTCCACTGAATGAACAGCCATCACATTTCCCATCGATATACAACTGTCAAATTTTTCATCGAAATACAGCCATCAAATTTCCCATCGAAATACAGAGTGTTTCAAAAAACCCGCGCAATCTGAAATTTTTCATGCAGCTCAACATTTTGACGGTCATTTTGAATGTCCCAACCTTCGACGTTTTTGTTTTTTTTTATTTTGTTTCGGAATCTTGGTTACCATCGGGGCAGCAAAGCCATAGAGCCCCCATGGTGTCTCACTCAGTGAATGTAATTGCATGCATGCCTGTGCATGCAGGAAATCACAGTGCATGTGAAAACACAGTGCAACGCGGAAAATTCAAACCATGCATGTGGCGGAGCAGATTGTTTCAAGAGGGGCCAGAAGTTGACGCAAAAAATTCCGATGTTGCCCCTTCTGCGTATGCAACACGACAAATTTAAACCATGCATGTTGCATAGCAGATTGTTTCAGAGGGGCTAGAGGACATGTTTTTATTTCTAATGTGCCCCTTCTGCGTATGCAACAGGCAAATTTGATTTTCCGCGTTGCACACGCAGAAGGGGAACACACGAACTGAGATACCCACCACGAGGGCTTTAAAGCTTTGCTGCCCCTATGGTAACCAAGAGGTCGAAAGAAATTAAAATTAAACAAATTCACAAAATAAAAAAGTAACGTCAAACGTTGGGACATCGAACATAGTCATCGAATTTCCCATTGATAAAACAGCCATCAGATTTCCCATCGAAATATAAGTTTAAAAAATTTCCCATCGAAATACAGCCATCATTTACTTGTCAACCTGAAGGTTGTGAGTGCCCTCCCAAATGGTCAGCAAAACCCCTCCAAAATTGGCACTCCAAATCAATGTATAGCACAGTTTTACCACCCCGTGAGGTAATAGTTATTTTGTGAAGCGCTTATAGGTGCACCCTTTAGCATGTAAACCCAGAGCGTTCCGTTTCTGTTCCAGTGGTTTAGACCAAGCCTGTGTCGGTTCGGGGCACCAGGTGGCCAGCTTTTGCGGTTGGATTTTGTCAAGCTTTTTAATCCTGAAAAAGCTAAGGGAATGTTGCGGGGGACTTTGATTGCAGGCGAATGGAGAAAGGAAGGGAGAAGTGGTTGCGAAATGGAAGGGGGAAAGGGAGGGACAAGAGAGAGGGATGAGAAGAGGGGAAAAGAGGAAAGGAAAAGGGGAAGAGGGAGAGCAGAGAGGAAGCTACTCCTCCCTCCCCCTCTGTCTACTCCTCTCTCCTAGGAGAGAGGAGTAGAAAGAGGGGGAGGGAGGAGGGAAATAGAGGGCAGAGAGAAGGAGAGATCGAGGGAGGGAGGGAGAGGACAGAGAGGAAGGAGAGAGGGGGAGAGAGGGAGCATGAGAGGGAGGGGAGAGTGCAAGCAGGAGGCAAGCAAAACTGAAAGATTACATTTATTTTAGATTTATGATTTGTTTGTGTGAAGCTTCTGTTCATTTGGTTTTTTGTTATTTCCATGTTTGCTGTACGAGTAATGTGGGGTTGGGGGTGAGGGTGCTCGTTCAAACATTTTAAACTGAAGCATGTGGGGTTGGTTGCATTTCTCAGCACCCGAAAAGCGAAGGGTGTGACGCAGGTGGCAAATGAAAACATTCAAGGGTGCACGAGAGTACTGTTCTGCTCAATGAGTTAAACCATTCCAGAGGGACAAAATAATCCCTGAAGATTAAGGGTTTTAAATTGAAATGAACGAGACAGATGTGACTGTTTCCATATAGGAATAAGCCAATCCCGATGTGTTTGGGACAATCACAACAGTATCTATCTGCGGGAGGCCTGAAGCCTGGTCACCCATTATGTTTTGTGTTTTCTGCAAGAATATTTTTCACTTCAAGAGGTTAGCAATGCAAACTTTTCAATAATTGTCTTTCAAAAATTGCTGTTTCCGATTCAACAAATGGGATTTTGTTGTGCTGAAATATGCGTCAAATCAGTGCGTCAAATCAATGCGTCAAATCAGTGCGTCAAAATAATGCGTCAAATCAGTGGCAGGAAACCAATGTCGATGGGTTTGAGGTTTCCCTGATTCGAAGGAGGAAAAACTGTACACCATAGTGGTAACATTAATTTTCTCGTCACTGGACAAAACAAAGTTTCTGTTATAAGACATACTTTAACATTTGTGCCAAATTGGTACAGTTGGAATGTCTTCAGAAAACAGTTGGGTTAACTTTCTTTGTGTTGTTATACTTACCAGTTGTTGACTTGAAGAATGGTTAAACCCGTATCTTGCGCCAGTTGCTTTTTTTGGTCTTCTGAAGGGTAGGGATGCTGAAATCAGAAAAGAAAAACAAAGGTTGAGACAAAATCAGGAAAGCTTTTCCTATGACAGAAAAACGTCCGTATGGGAAACAACGAAAATTCGAAAATAGAGCCGAAAAGAAATCCCACCAAAACCCTCAGCTGCAACAAAAAGAAGGAACTGCTTCTATTCGTATACTCGCAAGTTGGAAAACAATAAATTCCAGATTTGTATGATGGAAAGACGACAAGAAAACCCGAAAGAAAAAAACTATTCCATTATCATCTCCTATACAGGGTCATCCAAAAGTCTTCGAACAATGGAAAAATTCCATCAGCCCCTCAAACAAACTCGGGTGCCAATAAAAACAATTGAGTTTGCGCCGGAGTTTGCACCGGAGAACATTGCTGGAAAGCCATGCATTTTGCGGCAGACGCCAATGTACCTATCAATTGCCCTGCCCCGAGTTTAAAACGAGCCCTTATGTGCGAAGATTTTTAGCTGGAAGTGTACAATTTACAGTTTCTTTATTTTTTCCGTGTGTGCCTTCCCTTTCTTTTGATGCTTGTGGTTTGTTCGCTATTTTGGCCAAAGGAGCCAGCATTTTCCCCCCATTCCGCCAAAACACTTCGAACGTAGGAGGTCATTACTGACTCGGCATGGTTCACAATCAAAGGCAAAATGCGCCGCAAAACGACATGGCATTCGTGCAACGCGTGAAACCGCATCAAGCCCTGATGGTTGAAATTGCATGGTCGGCTGTGTTCGCCTGACCTTTGGAATTTAACTTGCGTTCGAAGTGTTTTGGCGCACCCTGTCCACAAAGCATGTAGAGCCAAGTTTCGTTCTGTATTTGAGGGGATTTGGACGGATTTGAAGAATCGGATTCCAAAGGAGAAAAACGACAATTTGTGTTTCGAAACGGAAGCTTCACAAGAGAGTTGAAAAGTGGTAGGTACAGCATACGTACACTCTAAATCGGGTGTTAACGACTGGAACACCTTTCAACATATGCTTGGTTGAAGTGTTCCTTTCGGGACGATTTTGGAACACGTGGGTGATGTGTTTCTGGAACACCATTTTCTTGTCATGAAGGCGGAACACATGTTTTATTTGGAACACTCCGTGTGCTCCAAATCGCGCATGTGTTCCAAATTTGCATGCAACATGAAAAATAGCGTATCAAAAGAACACATTACGTGTTCCAAGAATGTCGCGAAAGGAACGCTTCAATCCAAACGCGTGTTAGAAAGGTGTTCCAATCGGAAACGTCTGATTTAGAGTGCATGCGCCTGATAGACTTTGACCATTGATGATTGGAATCATCGCCCTTTGAATTCGCCATTGATGTAAAAAATATTTCGCATATTTTCTTGTATAGTAACCTTGGCCAGAATAACCGCGCATTTCGCATATTTTCTTGTTAGATACGTATGCTGGTATGCGCAATTCATTTTGAGGTCCCGTCTGAATAACCTCACCAAAAAGGTATCTTCATGAGTCGATAGACCAATTCCATCAAGAATTAGCTCATCAAACCGTACCTTACCAAAGACCCTCCGTTGATCCCATATTTTGTGGCATTTCACACCTTACACGAGAGTCATGATATTTTACAGCGCGCGACCCCCTGAGTTAAACTTGAGTTCCTCGAGTTCGAAACCTTTATGTATTAAGTCATATGCACAAAATTAAACATAAATGAGTTTGTATATACTCGTATGTGTACCCTCGAGTTTTGTTTGTTAAAAATATTTCGCATATTTTCTTGTTAAATATTTAGCATATTCTTGTTAAATCTGCTTGTGTGCAATTTGGAGGTATCGTATATGCATTTGGAGGATCGCAAGAATATGCCTCATGCCAATAAGGTATTCGATCTCATCAGTCTATAGACCAATTCCATCAAGAATTAGCCCATCAAACCGTACCTTACCAAGGACCCAACGTTGATACCATATTTTGTGGCAT
Organism: Sinentomon sp. SZTP_YWyxl; assembly: GCA_030068105.1. Classification (NCBI taxonomy): domain Eukaryota; kingdom Metazoa; phylum Arthropoda; class Protura; order Sinentomata; family Sinentomidae; genus Sinentomon; species Sinentomon sp. SZTP_YWyxl. The sequence continues at coordinate 9,092 of JASGXE010013394.1, forward strand.
TTCCGAGCTAAAGAACCCTCTTTTCCGAACAACAGAGCACCATACAAGCCATGCACGCAAACGACCCTATTTCCAGCACATCCTCATTCTTAGTTGCATCATTTCCAGCAAACCTAAACCTTCCTATCGCATCCAACCATTTTCCAGGCTAAACAACCCTGCGGAAGATGCCTAGCGCAATATCAAAGATTTCGATCAGGGCGAGAGAGGAGAATTCAGGCCGGGTTCACCAGCATAAATAGGACTTTGGAGAGGAGATAGGTTTCGAATTGGACGACGCTGAATAACCGATACGGCCAAATAACGCACTGGCTATTCCATCCGGCCACTTTGGTCCATTCCAGCAGCCCTGTGGGCCCTAATGAAGCCATTCGTATGGACCGCTGGACAACAACAAAGACCAACAAGCACGAAACCTGAGACAGAAAGACCGTTAGTTATGGGGTCGCAAAGGGGATAAGGAATTGGAAAACGGTTGGTTTGGTTCTGGAAGTTCGTCGGGGCGGTGAAGCCAGTTTACAAACCCTGCCGCGGCTTATGGCAGGCAGGGGCCCCCAGCGAGCATTGATTTTTTTCCGAGAGGGGACATGGTTAGGTCAGATTCAGATAGCTTTAGGTATCTTGAGAGTGTTCGGCCCATTCTTGCAATCGAGCATTCTTGCACAAAACGCTTTCTGCCACCAAAAGTCGCGGCAGTGTTTGTAAAAACGCGTGTCCGATAAGGATTGTCGGGCCGAAAGGAAATTAAGTCTCTCTGGGGCAAAACGAAAGCGTTCGATTCCGACCTGAAGAGTTCGGTGGTGGAGAGGGTCCAAATCGATGAGAGCGGCAGGAATTGCAAAACGATCGCGGTCGAAACAGCAAGAGCCACATCAAATCCACATCAAATCCCCGACCGATGACATTCATCATCAGAAAAATATCTTTTCATTTGCGACCATCTTTATTTTGTTTCAAATTGACTATAAATTTCGGAGTGACTGTCAAAGCAATGGGGGCGGGAAGTCCAACCTGGGCAACGTGAACACGCACTCTTGCTGCAACTAAAGAAAAACAGCCTAAGTTGAGATCTTGGTATTCTGGTTAAAAAGTTAACTCGATTTAAGCAATGTTATCGTGCATGCCTTTTTCCCACATAACTGTTTCCCTCCGAAACTCATTCTTTCATTCTACTGACTTTTATGCAGGCGGTAGAAATTAAAGCGCCAGATTTTAACAAAGCTTCCTGGAGGTGTCAGATTTTGACCTCGGTAAAATTCGATTTCAGCAGGATGGAGTTTTTGCTAAAATCTGAACATTCGCAATTTTACATAAAATATATGACGTGCGTATAGTGACGACGAATTACCTTGCACCTATATGTGTTGGCATAAGATTGTGACTGTTCGCAGATTCCATGTTCGCCTGATAACCCACGAAAACCCAGTAATGGTCATGGGGTAATGAGGCACCATGGGGGAAAACCTTAATGTATCCACATTCCGAAGCAAATGGGCCTGCAACACAAGCAATCAAATGGGACAACAATGCAACTTTGTGAAATCTCAACGTTGCGATAGAAATAAAACTTTGTCCTTTTTAACCTTTGTTGCAATGTGGCACTTTTAATTCCACTTGGATATCGGAGGCAAGAGTTAAATGGAAAAACCGTGTAGGTTTGTGGATATATTGAAATTAAACCCCCTGTATTTGCATTCCAGCCTGCTATTTCAAAAACTGAGTTTTGGCTGGGTTGACAAACCCATATTTTCTGTTCCAACCCCCCTTTGGATTCGCCAAGCCACACACAGCTCGGAGCACTTTTAGGTGGATTATAAAAGGGTTAAACTTTCCAGAAACAGTCCTGAATTCGTTAAGATGATGATAATTGAAGGCGGAAGACCCAAGAGATAGCCTTGGAACTGTGGCACATAGCCTGTGGCGAAGGCGACATTCTATTCAGAACACGCAATCATGCAAATGTATCGCCTGAATCCCGGCTTAATCCAGAAATAGGCTCCTCAGGGCAGAAGACGAAACAGTGAGATAGGGCCCGCAGTAGCAAGAAGAAGAGGCCTGCAGCGTCACTAAGGCGAAAGTTATCGCACTCGGTTGGCAATATTGTTTCAATTTACTCCCATAAAGTTCACTATTCCCCAAACTATGCAAATTTGATGAGAACTGTTCGCCTCTGTGTGCAGGGTCAGCGAAAAGTGCCCGGACGCCTGAATGTGCCCGGACGCCAGAATGTGCCCCCGGACGCCCAAAAAGTGCCCGGATGCCCTAAAAGTGCCCGGACGCCCTAAGATAATGCCCCTTTTTGGGCACTTTACCATCAAACCACGTGTTAAATTTTTTTAACAACTCGTACATGTGATTTTCCCATTTAACTGTTGCCTCCGAAACTTTTCAGATTATGACCTCGGTTAAAAAGAGGCTTTTCAATTTCTGCAGCATGGAGTTCTTGCTAAAATCTGAACAGTCGCAATTTTTGCATGTATGAGTACATTAATTCCATCGCCACTATCTAGACCACCCCAAAAACGAAAGCAAAAACGTTTTTGGGACAAAACTTGGTTTTGGTGGTTCAGTTCGATTCGCTTTCTTTTTCACTTTTTTGCCCAGAGCAAAATCGGGATATGCCCAAATCTATACACGCAGATTTGAAATACATACGCACCTCCGGTGGACCCTGTCCCGTTACAGAGCGTCCATGCCTGCCGGCTTTTCCCTGCGTAATCGCACCGGTCTCGACTCCCGTCAGAGGAGCAGACTTGGGCAGAAACAACTGAGCCTCAAACTGATACCCCCTTAAGCCAGCGCCGCAGCGTCCCTGGCCCGACTGGCTGCCAGGCAAGCCGTCTGGCCTGCAAAACAGGACCATTCCGTTCCTACCATGCACCATAATCTTCTCACCAATTGGTTATTTTGACAACCGAGATATGGGCGAAATGGGAATTAGTGCAAAGTTGTGGAGGGAAAAAGGGAAAATAGCCTTGCAGTGGGTCTACACTGACTGGATCTTGAATGGCCTGAATAAAACCAGGTCCTGGCGGAGTTGATCAGCGATGGAAGGACCATGATGCCGGAGGACGGAGGAGGCGCTGGCATGGCCTCAACTCAGTGCATTCTGAAAGCTGGCACAAAGCTAGGTTCATTATGAATGATTATGGGTACACATCCAGTGTTACAAGGATGCTTAACGAATTAGGTCTTTTGCCTCTCCAACAGAGGAGATCGATGAGACGGCTTTATACACTTAAAAAGATTCTTAGAGGTTCGCTGCTTCTTTCTCTGCCGGATGAAATACAAGCCAACCCTTTCACTAACAGCCGTTCTCATCCATACAAATTTACTGTACCCATTTTGAAGCTCAATACGCATTTTAAATCCTTCTTTCCCAGAACAATTCGGGAGTGGAATTCCCTCCCCAATGACTCAATGATCCTCAAAAATTTTACGGCTCGGTCACACAGTCTGTGCATTGATTAATTTATGTTGTAAATGTTTGCCTGTAAATTATTGCTGATCTTTTTTGATTTCCCATTCACATTGTCATGTTTGCATTTATATCGTAAACGAATTACAATACAATTACAATTACAGTCAACTCCATGAGTGATGCCCGATGGTGCAAGATCTCCGCAATCCGAATTTACCGGTGTGATGTGTGGTTGCTATGATTAGATTTTTGTAAGGGACAGAACGTGGTTTTTGTGAGAGTCAACGGATTAAGTCACAGGTGTGATGTGTGGTTGCTATGATTTGATTTTTGTAAGGGGCAGAACGTGGTTTTTGTGAGAGGCAACGGAGAAGTCAGAGGTGTGATGTGTGGTTGCTATGATTTGATTTTTGTAAGGGACAGAACGTGGTTTTTATGAGAGGCAACGGAGAAGTCAGAGGTATTATGTGTGGTTGCCATGATTTGATTTTTGTAAGGGACAGAACGTGGGTTTTGTGAGAGGCAGCGGAAAAGTCACAGGTGTGATGTGTGGTTGCTATGATTTGATTTTTGTGAGGGGCAGAACGTGGTTTTTGTGAGAGGCAACGGAGAAGTCAGAGGTGTGATGTGTGGTTGTATGAATTGATTTTTGAAGGGACAGAACGTGGTTTTTTATGAGAGCAACGGGAAA
>JASGXE010013395.1:0-12118 GCA_030068105.1 Sinentomon sp. SZTP_YWyxl
GATTTCAAGTTGCCCATGGATTGCTGCCTCCAGGTTGCACCTACCCAAATGGTGTTTTTTTTTTCACAAAAAAAAAGTTTGCTGTTATGTTATTCCACAATTCAAAATAAAAAAAAAAAAAAAAAAAAAGAAAGAAAACTTTCCCTCAGTTGTCTGTTCCCAGAACTTCTGCCCCTTGTTCAATTCATGGGTGAACCTGCAAAGACCTATTTTGTACTTTTCCCAGAAGTTAAAACTTAAAATCATGAAGTTGACAAATAAAAGAACCAAAATCAAGGTTATCTATGTACTACTAACAAATCAGAATCAGAAACACAAGGTAAAAAGAACAGTAAATAGGAGAGAAAAATACACGAGTTTCTGAATTTATGATAATCCCAGTGACTGCATAGATCTCGAAGAATTTTCTTCATTTGGCATTTTTTACAGTGTAACTCAGAATTCACCACATCACAAGGAACGGAACATCCCAAACAATCTGGGTTTCTCCGACTCAACCACTTTCCAGTTTCCATGGCCCACCAGAGCTCGTGGGTCAACAAGCATTCTACTGGATCTGGGGGGCTCCGAAAACTCATGTGGGGTCCTCCAGAGATGGCAGTCAAAAATCCAGCTCAGCTTTCAAAAGCACACATCCACCATCTTCAATAGATAATCCCACATACAGAGTGGTGCATAAAAAATGCTCCAAAAAACCTATAAACAGTGGTCAATCATGAATCATGTTGCAACGAGATGAGGACCACGAAAGGTTCGCTTTTCTCAGCTGTTGTTTGCAGATGCAAAAAAAATTGCTGCACATTTACACAGGTCTTTCGTTCGAAACATCAAAATCTCCTAACAGTGTTGAACATGCATGAAAAACACTTTTTCAACAGGCACATGCATTGGGTCTTATGCATCCGGCAACTCTCGATCAGTGCTTCCCTTGCGAACTGCAGAGCCAAGCGGGATTTTTGCTCGCCCCTCTGCATATTTCCAACATTCACAGTGTCCCATGTTATGTTCCAAAGCAATCAGTGGAGTTGAACCAACACCATGAGACAAAATGACCCAGCAGAGGAATTAATAGCTCAGCACAATAAGTTCACATCTGTTATTATTCAGCCATTTTACAAAACTCAAAAATTGGAAGAACAGATCAGAGAGAAAACAACAGGGCGTCTCAAGATTGAAGGCAAAAGTCACAAGTTATCAGAACATTCACTTAATATCGGGTAGGTACATCATCATCACTATGATGAGCGCAACCATTTCCAACATCATCCAACTGACAAATTTACCTAACATAACTTAAGATATCCTACCTCTTTCTGGCAAAAGGTGAGGAAAACTTACCCCTTCATAAGTGCATGTAAAGTAAAACAGATAAAAGAGTAGTCTTTTTCAGTTACTTACGTTACTTCATTCTTAGCGTAAAAGTCTGAGAGTGCTTGCGCAATGGACCAGACTGGAACTGCTTAACCCCGAACATAACATAACTGAAGGTAGGCACAGAAGGCCAAACATTATCTATTCTGTCCTTGGAAAACTTTTGGTCACTTTTTGGAATGCAGTTCTGCACCCTGCATTGACCAAGCACAAAATATATTCACTGGAAAAAATCTGCCATGTGGCCAGATTATGTTAGTCTGGCCTGCAACTCAGGCTGAAAGGGCGTTCATATTTTCAACTGATCAATTCATGGCTTCAATTCATGAATGGCTTCAGAGCTTCAATTCATGGCTTCAAATCAATTCATGGCTTAATGCCATCCTCCAACATCTGCATTGCCTGGTGACCTCTTCCAGGCACCATACGTTGGCACTCATATGGATGGATGCACTGCACAAGCCAGATAGAATGCTTCTTGCAGTGGTACCAAGACCTGAGCACCACCAATGGCACCCTGCTATTCCACACACAAAGACCAGCGATGCAGCAAAAGTATAAGTTCAGCAGGACCAGAGCCCCAATGTGGCACTCTGGACTTAAAGCCCATGCCACATGCTTGTGTCTCGTCTGTGTATAGCGGAAAGAAGGGTGCCGCTTATGGCATCCTGAACTTGGTGATAAAGCAGCTGCTCATTAGCCTGATGCATGTGATATTGTCATCTTGTTCGCTCAAACCATTCACATTCTGTGGGGATATTTGTTCAAAAAATGCAACCTAAAGGCCTTATAAGTTGTAACTTTAGCATCTGAAATCATAATCTCTCGAAATGGCCAAAATACTCTCCGAAATAACCATAATTGAAAAAATGTAGCCATATTTTGATTCCCAGGTGAGCCGGTAAAGTCTGGGAGTACGGATGCGCTTTTGTTGCAAAAGTGGCAAGTTCTCAGCCTCTTTTTAGTTTGATGCAATGGCCATAACTTGAAAGACTGACAAAGGGTAAAAAATCCGGCTCTGTCGCTGGAATACACACATTTCTTCATCCCTTAGCCAAATTTTATACAATCAATGCATGTGCATCACATAGTTGACAAAATTATAACAAATAGGCTATAAATTACAACAAACCCAAGTTAAGTTCACCCAGCGTGTTTCAAATGAGATCGACTCTTCCGGCCAGTTAGACGCAATCTTTCTTGATTTTGAAAAAGCTTTTGACATAGTCCCTCAGGCAGCTCTCTTAGAAAAACTAAGAAGTGTAAACCTCTGCTTTCCAGTCTTTAATTGGATTGCTGATTTTCTCAACTTCCGTACTCAGCAAGTATGCATAAATGGGGCCTGCTCACAAACCAGGGCCTTCACCTCAGGAGTCCCGCAGGGCAGTGTTCTGGCTCCTACTTTGTTTTCTATTTTTATAAATGACCTTCCTTCTACTGTTAGTTGTCTCATGAATTTGTTTGCGGATGACTGTGTCATTTCGCAGGAAATTCACACTCCAGCTGATTCTCTTATATTACAAAATGATCTTAAAAAAATTTTGGACTGGTGTAAGAAATGGGGAATGCGGCTAAACATTGAAAAATGTACTGTTGTCTGCTTTACCACTAAATTAAAGCCCATTCCCAGTAAATATTATTTTGGAAACTTTGAGTTACCGATTGCTGATCATGTTAAGTACCTGGGACTCACCCTATCCAAGACTTTGTCTTGGGATGCTCATTTAAATCAGATTGTTCGAAAGGCTAATTCTGCTCTGTTCTTCATTAGGCGCACCTTTTATAATGCTGGAATAGGTGTCAAGGAAAAAGTTTATTTTGCTTTGGTACGTTCCCTTCTTGAGTATCGAATTATACAGATTGAAAATTTGGAGAGAATTCAAAGAAGAGCAGCACGTTTTGTGACTGGTAGATATGCTCCTTTTGACAGTGTTACGTCAATGTTGCAAGACCTTGGATGGACTTCATTAGCTTCACGTAGAATGATCTCCCGACTTGCTGGTTTATTTTTGGGATTAAATAACGTGGGTGGCTGGTCAGAAATAAAGGAATTTTTGCTTCTGCCAAATTACCAAAACAGAAATGATCATGATTTTAAGCTTTGGTCAGGTGCCTTTCACAAAGATGTGGGAAAATATTCATTTGTGCACAGAACGGTTAGGGGTTGGAACTCTTTGCATCCCCGAGTGTTTGGAACCAGGGGAGATATCAATATCGAAATGTTCAAACACAATGTTGAACGATGGTTGTCTGACATCACCATAAACATGTCTTAAAGATTTGTTTCCTTTATTCCTCTGACATATGCCAGCAGCAATGGCTGTTGCATTTAATGTTTGTGACATATTGTGCTTTTGTTTTTTTTTTTTTTTGTTATCTGACTGCTGATTTGCGCTGGGATTAAAACCCCTGCAAATTAAATGTAAATTAAATTAAAATCAAATTAAATTAAACTGTTCGTAGATATTTAAAATGACGTTCCCCCTACGAACGTGGAGCTTTATCGATAATTGTTTCGATCTTGTGCCAGAAAAAACCCATGTTCGCGGGGACAAGAAACGTCACCATTTTCAATTATGATGATTTGCAGCATTTTTGTTATCATTTTATCAACCACATTTTATCATCAGAAAATTTTGGCCAAGTGCAAGAAAACCAGCAAAATGATGCCGAGAAAAATGTTTGGTGTGTAGTTTAGAATTCTGTTGCCTGAATGTGGCTTGTTTATCTTTGATAACTTTTGAACCAAATGGAATTTCTGTCAGGAGGGGAGCTGTAAAAATCGTTTCGGCTGAATTTTGCAACGCATTCTAGGGATCAGCTTGAAAGCACTCACACAAACTTTCAACACCCGATGGCCAAAGCTGGTTCAATTTGGTAGCCAATTGTCTGAAAAATGTTAGAGTAAGTTTAAAGCAATGCCCGCTGGTTGGCCTGAGCGGTGGCTCCTCCCGTTTAATCAGGCCCACAATAGCCCAAAGCCCAACCCTGGCCATGTTGGAAATTGAACAAGTCTCCTTCTCCTTGAATATCTAGTACAATGCCCATGTTTTGTGAATAACAATTATTCTGAATGAACAATGAACACAAAGCAATTATTGAATAAAATTCACTTCACAAAATTTTGAAGAAGAAAAAAACAAATCATTGAAACTCAGCAGGGAGATCAAATATTCTAACTAGGTAGGTTAAATTGAATGTGAAAGATAAAAATGTTGTACTCAATTATTAAGCGTTTTAAAATACCAATGTCAGCACTGTTCTCCCAACGCCATGCTCAATTATTCTTTCTCCGAGCTCTTGTCCGAGGAGGAGAAATGATAATCTCTGCTGCAACAGGTGATGGAACAGTGGCAACTTTTTGTCTGGAAAAAGGAAAAGGGGAAAAATCAAAACTGTTCTCAGGCATCTCAAAATTGAAAATATTCCATTTTTAAATGGCAGTGAAAATTTGATCAAATGACACTGCAGTAAATGAAACAAGGAACAACAGGCCCAGTAAATACAACTAAATCTGATGACAATTACATAACAGATGGTGGAGAGATAGGTTGTGAGAAATGGAAATACTCCAAGGTTTGGTTTTTCTGCAGAGGTTCCTCGAAAAAAAAACTCCAAACACCGGAGGATTACCATACCACGTGATGCTCCTCTCTCCGCCGTGAGAGCTCCAAAAGCGTCTAACCCGCAACCGAGTCCAAATTTTGCCCGGCGACGTGAACACCAAGTTAGGGATGTGCGGCACCAAGAATTTTGGTCGGCACCGGCACCACGTTGGCACTGAGAAAGTACCTTTCATTCGGCACCAAAATTCGGCACTTTCTGAACCCAGATGGCAACACTCAGCAACAAATGGAGCAACATTCATGTTTTTTGCCACTTTTGATTTGAACTTAGAATTAATCGTATAGATGGCGCCACATGCTTGTGAGTAAAAGTGAGTTGCAGTTGGTATTTTCTGAAAGGATTGGTAATTCTTTTTTTGGTTCTCTTGTGTTTGCACTTGTCCTCACCCCACCTATTGTTTATTTGGGCTGGTCCTAAGCAGGGATGGGTAAGTATAATACTTAAGCGTTATACGTGAGTTTTCTACGTATAATACGTCGTATTATACGTACGTATAAAAGTGTTTTATACGTACGTATTATACGTGTGCAAAAATTTGACGACTTGGGGGTGGAATTTGACAAGGAATTCAATTCTTTAGTTACTTCATAGGGCAGCGTAGGAGGAATAAAACCTGAATAAGTTGTGGGAAATGATGACGATCGCAGGAAGGGATAATGATAAAAGCTCAAATTGCATTTTTAGATTTTTGTCTAAAATGATGACTTTGGATCAGCAGACGATACAACCACTTCAAGCTCAAGAGGTCAAAGAACAAAGAAAGCTGTGACTTTGTTTTTAAACCTTTTGACATGGTCGTATCGCCTGCTGATCCGTTCACGATGCCAACCACTGCTTCAAACATTTGCGATGATGACTTTCTTTACATAATGGGTTGCATTGTTGTACGATGCGGGCTGTGGACGAAAATCCAGAAAAATAATTGCCATTTTCTCCCGAATTTTCATCTGAAGTGAAAATTCCCCAGATCCTTCGCTCTGCCTGTGGTACATTACCTACATCGACGAACCATTAGCTGTCCAAGTACTCAAATGCCAGGATTCTCTCTCATCCCACAGCTGGATTTTTGCTTGCATCTGGCAGGATTTTGATTGTCTTTTGTTTTTTTTATTCAACATTTGCAGTTCATGCGGGATTTTCTACCACGTGCTCTGTCAGGGTTGCCACTGATTTCGGACTATGAATTTCCCTATAATTTCCAGGTTTTCCAGGCAAATGATTGGCAGATTTCCAGGATGGTAAACACCACCAATTTTTGAACTATGAATTTTTTATTTTGTATTCTGAGTCTCAGATTTTATCCTTATGGCCAAAATTTGTGGATTTCCCTGTGTTTTCCAATGTTTTCACTCGATTTCCCTGTATTTTCCAGGTTTTTGGGATTTTTCGGCTCATTTTCCTGCAATTTCCAGTTTTGTCAAGAAGAATTTCATTTCCCTGTAATTTCCAGGTTTTCCAGGTGAATGGCAACCCTGTCTGTGCTTATCTTGGGCAAACATTTTTTTTAGTCTGCACTCCACCAAATTGTCAAGCAGATTAGGCTGTCATGCCATCAAGGCAATCATCAATGGCGAACAGCAGAGTTGTCAGAAAACAGTAAAAGTTCATCACATAGGTACCTGGGAAAAGGAAGGGACGAATCACAGTCATTTTCTGGTGATCGCAGAAATCTGGACCTACAGACTGTCAGACAAGAAAGAGATTTGCCACAGGAATATTGAGTCGGCCTGATGAAGTTGGGTAAGGCAGCTCCGGATCGAATCCAGCAGTCAGGATTTCTGGGGCCACCCTCGTTAATGTGCAAGCTTCCCTTGCAAATGAAGGTTGGAAGGGTGAGACAAAGCATGTGAGGTTGGTTTTTGGCACTTTCTCGTGCCACCATTCTAACATTCTTTCATCCATTTCCAGGTCGTCGCCAGTGATGTTAGCTTTTTGCCTTCTTCTATTTGTCATTAATGGTTTTCTGTGTACTTCTCTCTTTTACTATGCTGTAAAAGATGTAAGTAAATAATTCCAATTTGGCAGCAGCATCACCTTCCACATGGTTGGTGCACATACAATTTGGAAATGCATTTTGCAATGGTGTGTGGCTAACACAATCTTGCGTGGCCAACTTGAAAGCAATTGCAGGGTTTCAGCCACTGATGAACTGTTTTAAATTTTTTTCCTTTCATTGATGATAATGCTTGTCATTATTTTCATGTAATAAATGGAATGTTAGCATGTTAAAGAGCAGCTTTTTCTGCAAAAAACAAGGTATCACTCGACTTTTAGGTTTTATACGTTTTCTACGTGTATTATACGTACGTATTATACGTGGAGTTTTATACGTTTACCCATCCCTGGTCCTAAGTAGTCCTCCGCGTTTGACTTTTGAGAAAGGGGTTGCAAATGCCAATGGTTAGTAAACGAACGCAATGTATGGGCTTTCGAGCAAGGTTTTCAATTTTTATGATCTCTGCAATGCGTTTACGCAGGCGGATGATCTTGTGTCCATGCAGGTCAGCTGGGATGACTGCCCAAATCAGGAACAAGCCCTGAGAATCATCGCGTGGGCGAACGTTGTGGGCCTTCTGTCACCTTAACGTTCGCTCATGAGCTGCGGTTTGTTCCTTGATCTGCGCTCTCTTCTGGTTTTTTGCATTGCGATGTCTTGCGCCTCTTAACTAGATGAGGCTCAGGCATCGAAATGCAATGCATTTTGGCATTGACTGTGGGTGGTGCAGAGTACCAAAACTTTAGCAAGCGCCAAGGATTCGGCTCTCGGCACCCCTTAGTGCCGGTGGTGCCGCACATCCTACACCAAGTAAAAACAGATAAAATCCAAAGATTTCCTTCAAATGGAAAAACTTCATCCATCCAAGCAAGATGAAACACAAAACACATTATTTCTGGCAGTTGGTTCTGTTTTCAGTACACTCCGCAAAAATGTACCTATGTAGTGGAAGGGTAAGCAGGAATGGTCCATGCAGATCTGCAACAAGCTTAGAGGTCGGTCACTCGTCAGTGACAATTTTCTTGCTTATGAAATAATGGCATTTTTAAATTTGTCGGTCTGCACAAATGCTGCAAAACTGATTCGGAAGGAATGGCCGACGTTGTAGGGAACCCTGGAGGGTTGAGTGCGACCAAACTCCCCATCAGTTTCTGCCAGGGTAGATGCGGACAAACACTGCCAAAGATAAGACAATCGTACCACCTAATGTGAAGATGATCAATAACGAGTCGTGTAAAATTACGATACCATACCATACTATACCAATACCAACCATACCATACTATACCAATACCAACAATAAATCCACAAGACCGGAATCACTAAGTCCACCTAAGAGAGTTTGTTAACAGTTCCATATAACAGCCTAACGCCACGTCATTTTGGAATACCCGCCGGAACACTTCGAAGTTCCCGCTGCAAACAGAACCGCGCTCAGAACCTCACCTATTAGAATATCGCTTCATCCGCACAGATATATTTTTAGGTTGGGTAGGTACATGTTAGGTTAGGTTACGTTAGTTATTGGTCAAGTTAGGTAGGCTTTGCTCAGGTTGGGAAGAAAATCTGAACACCGATAAAAAATCTGAAAACCCATGGGCCCAAAGTTTGTCATTGTTTTTTTTTTCATTTTTACTCTTTGTCTCACAATCTAACCTAATCTTGCCTAACCTACCGGACTTTACCTGACCTCTGACCCAACATAATCTATAGGATATAACCAAACTAATCGAACCCAACTCACCCACCCTAACTTATCTTAGCCTAACCAAGCACAACCTAGACCATAAACAACCACACCAGATACAGGCTCTGAAATATCACCCTTAATAACGGACACGCGATGCGCCCGAAACGTCGACTCAACTCACACCATGGAGACAAAATCGTCGAAATTCCCGGTAAGGGTGATATTTCAGTGTCAAACACGTCTCCAAGTTTCCAACCCACTGTTTACAGTTTGTTAGATACAGGCTCTTCAGGCGCATGGTTCTCGTTGCGGCGGGAACTTCAAAATGTTGCGGTGGGATTCCAAAATGTTACGGCCGTAGGCTGTAATATGAAACTGTTACTGCCTCAAGCATATTGTGGAACATGGCAAAACATGCCCTTAAGGTTTGTTGATGTGTGTCCACGGAGATTTGGACTTCAAATCCCATTTCTGACAGATCTTAAGATTAAATTTCACTTCAACAGTCCACGCAACTGATTCCTTTATTGGTTTGGTTGTACCTGCAATACATGGTTTCACTTTCCCCGGTCTAGTTTTTGTCTTCCGAGTTGCATGGAGGTGGGAGGCATGATCTTTTACAGAAGCTCCGTGGCAGTTCTGACTTCCCAGTTCCCTGGTGGGATCCTTTATAATTTGCCTTTTATTAAAAGAATCATGAAATAAATAATTATACAAGCTTACACTTTTTTGGATTTGGATGAAGTAGCAGCTGCTTTTCCCTTAGCCTTGGAAACAGGGATCTCTTCTGCTGGTGCTGCTGCAACAACTTCATCATCAGCCTTCCTTGTTCTCTTCTTTGCTGCAGTCTTAGCCTTGGCCTTAGCCTTTGGTGGTGGACTTGGCAATTTCATCAGCTCAGCAGGTTGACTAAAAAATTGAAGAAGAGTACAGCATCGGGAAAATTAATGGAGTCACTAAACGTAAATTAAATGGCAGAAATAGTGTTGCCTCCGAAACTTTTCTTTTACGAGTACTTGCGTCCTTTTTTTTCACAAAGAAAAAAGTGTCGTGTTTCATCAACATTTTGGGACATCTGTTTCGCAAGTTTTGTTTCAACAATTTTATTGCATATATTTTAGAAAAAACACTTTCGATTTTTTTTTCTTTTTCATTTGGTTTCATTTGGTTGGACTACAAAGGAAAAACTTTGGTGCTAAATTTTTGTCGCGGAATCAAAAATACGAAGGTCATCCTAGAGTAGTCTGCAACTATTCTGTGACAGGGTCTTCCTGACGTGTCTGAAGTCTAATTTTCTGTTTAAAATGATGGCCTGTCTTTCCTCTTTTAGTTGTGCCTTGTGAATTTAGGATTTCTAAGATTTCTGGCTTTCTGAGTTGAAATTGGAGAAGGCTGATTTCGCCTGGGCCAAGAAAACATGCAATTTTCAAAATGATCATGTCACATTTTATGTTTTGATACGCTTCAAACTTGGGGAAAATGCAACCACGATCCATAATGTTCTCATTAGCATGTATGGCGAGGACATCTGTTCATATTGCAGTGTTGCTGATTGGATCAGCCAAATCAAGGCTGGCAGGGAGACCGTTGAAGATGCACCACGTTGGGGTCACAGTCAAAACAGATTGTGAACGACCAAACAATTGCAGTTGTCCAGGGGATAATTGCGGATCATCCAAATGCAACAGTGGCACACATTGTGTCTGAGACTTATTTAAACAATGGTACTGTTGGCAGAATGCTATGCTTCAGTGGTGCTTCCAAAAGTTGTCTCTTAAGTCCAAAAACAACGACCAAAAGGAGGCACCACCTGCACTCTGCTGCTGCATGACAATGCTGGGCCACACACAACACTGCCGTCATATGGTAAAACGCAGCAACCGCTCACCTGACCAAAATCGAGTTTTTTGCACATTCCGATAGATAGTGATGTTGTGAATCGTCCTGGCACTTCAAATTGCCAAAAAACTTTATTAATCGCCCAGAACAGGTGATTCTCCTACCTGTCCCAAGCTTTCGACCAAGAAAAGATGAGGTAAAACAAAGCATCTTTGGAAAAATTTGGAAAAACGCAGCAACGTTACTGTGTTTTACCAACAACAAAAAAGATGCTGCGTTCTACCTTGTTTTCATTCTCGAGATTTTAGCTGTTGCTTTGGTTTGCCATCAAACGAAGGGGACATTTTCGTCTTCTGTATTTTTTGGCTTCGATGTTTGACAGTTCAAATGGTTTGTTTATCATAGTTCAAAAACCGCAGCGGTACGCCCCACCCTGCGTCTACCCATGTGGCCCCCTTGATTGCTCAGGGCCGGTGACGTTTGTCCAGGGCTTTGTTGTTTTTCGTTCATTCTTTCAGAATGAAAAGAACCAGAGAGACAGTCCAAGAAATCTGGGCTATATGTGTGCATTTATAGCAGTGATGCATGTCCTTCGAACGTTTTGTTATCATGAAACTGGAAACCTCGCACGAACAAAGAGAGATAAACCTCGTATACCTATAGACAGATTTATTCAGACACTTAAAAAGAGGTCCAGGGGAAGGAAAAAGCTGGATGGTTCCACAGTAGGAGGTCTGTGCGTTCGAAGGAGGCCGAATATGAAACGTGGTAGACAGAAAGAGATGCTGTCGCTGAGTGCTGAACAGACAATTTGAGACTGGAAGCAAGCATATGGAAGCAGACACAACTCCCTTCAGAGGTGTTCAAGCTATTCGTTTATGCTAAGGCAGGGTCTAGATTTTATTTTTCCGCGGAATTTCGTCTTGGGCTCCGGCACCCGGTCGGCTCTGCCTGCCATGGATCCTGCTTTTGCGTGAGCTCCTCGTTCAGCGAGCAAGAACAAGATATCAGGAAAAAGAAAAGAAGCCCATTTTTGTGCAAAACATATGGACTTTAAAAATTACAATGCTCCTTGTGTTCACAATTTATCATCATCGAGAAAGATGTGGATCAGATTGTCCGGTTTCCAGTTAAAATTTTGTGAACCGCGATATATTGCTGCGCGAAAATGATCAAACGCCATTCCGAAAGACCTCGCAAATTTTTTTACCGTTTCTGAAGCTTGTCAACAGACACTCTTGTCTCACTGTCTCTGATGATTTTCTCATGCGTAATCTCCTGGATGTTTGGAATGCTTCTTTGAATCCCCTTGAAATCCCTGGGAGTCGCGGCCTCTTCCCCGCTCAAAAACGAAACGATGCTGCCATGTCGCGCTGTCTGTGTTCATAAAATTTCCAAATGGTGTTCAAATTCAACGATTTTAGCATTTTTGGAAACTAGAAGGCTTCCTCTACAACTCTTCCGCAGGTTGTAACAATGTTGTAACGGCAAAAAATTGCACAATCTTTGAAAATACCTGGAAGGAACCCGGAATTTTACAACACCGAAATTTGAATTGAATTGAATTACTCGAATTATACAAAGTATTATATAAT
>JASGXE010013396.1:0-13042 GCA_030068105.1 Sinentomon sp. SZTP_YWyxl
GATGTCCTGAACTATAAAATTGAACAAAAGATTGATGCAATGACTTCTGTGGGTAGTTCCAGATTCCGTAAGAGGGAGGTAACTCATGCGAACTTATCGCATGGTTGCCGGTAATTCCTCTTGCTGCCCGGCGCAGACAATTTTCGAGGGATTGAATTTCACTTCTTTTATAGGGATTCCATACAGCGCATGCATATTCCTAAATGTGCGCAACTTCTATAAGTGTTCATTTATTCTCTTTAAATGCAGAGGAATGTCTTCAATGGCCTGACGACAAATGGAACAATGTGGTCTTCCTGGATGAAACTTGCGTTTGCACAAAAGGCAACAAGCAGATGGTTCGACGACCAAGGGGACACCGGATGGGGATGAATGGACAACGGTATTTGCAGCCGGTGAAGAAAAGCGGCCACATCAGTGTCAGTATGATTGGGTGGATATCTGCAAGAGGCGGTCGTTTGACTCGAATTCAGGGAACACTTACTGCTGAAAAATATATTGAACTCTGGGAAAATACACTTCTGCCTGAAATTCGTCAGCTCTTTGCGGAGGATGAACCATTGTATTTAGTCCAAGATAATGCTCCTGCCCACACGGCACGCTGTTGCGTTGAATGGTTCAAAACCCATCCCGAAATCAATGTAATGAAGTTTCCCGCGAAAAGTCCTGAATTAAACCCCATTGAAAATGTTTGGGGTTTATTAAAACGACAAATTAATGTCACCGGGATGAAGAATCATAATCTTGTGTGGTCAGTGGCAAAAGAGAAGTTTGATGCTTTAGCCAGAAGGCCTCTGTATTTCTTCAATTTGGCATTTTCAATGCCAAAAAGATGCCAAGAAATAATTGCTTGCAGCGGAGGTAAAATAAATTATTAACCAAATGTTTGACAAATTATATACCATTTACTTTCGACTTTAATTTTAATTTGATTAATTGATTTGACTGCTAAACGCAAAAAAAGTCGTTTTCGTTAATTTGTTAGATTTTGTTTTCAGCAGAGCATTTTGTTTCAACACTTAAGTTTAATAAACAACTCAGGTTACATTTCTTGAGGTTGAGTTATTATTTCTAATGGAACTAAATTTTTAAAGCAGTGTAGGGCTCAGTGTTGCCAGAAAGTGTTTTTTTGTTTTTTTATTGTTTTTTTTTTCAAAATCAGAAAAAGTGTTTTTTTCTGTAGTTTTTTTTGGGAAAAGTGTGTTTTTTTGTTTTTTTTCTCATTTGGAAATATCTTGGCATCACTTTTTGTGTTTTTATGTTTTTTTTTTATTTTCCAATGATGAAACTGAGGAAATATCGTGGTAATAAATTGTTTGTCTGAAAATGATCAATTCAGTTTCTGCATGCAAAATTTGGAAGCTGATTTGGTGTTTCTTCCCGTGGTGGTGTCGTGCCATGTTCATTTGGTGTCGTGCCCTCCACAACAATAAACTATTTTAAAAGGAGTTTAGGATTTTTTTTCAAGGTTGCTCATGTCTTGTCGCAAAAAAATTTTGAATGGGAGAAGGACATGGATGCTAATGGAGATGATTTTGAAATGTGGCGTGCCAAAAAAGCCCCTCCTCCCTTCAGAACCTTTGCCCCCAAGTCTCAGACGCAACCTCAGCCCCCTTTTATCCCGCTGCAGGACTTCACACCCATCGATGACGACGATGTCGTGTCAGCCCCTTAAGAACTTTTGAATCCAAGTCTGACACACATCCCCAAAAATCCAGCTAGCCTATAGCTACTTTGGTCTTCCTCTTGCTTTTTTTTCGTTTGGTGGAAGTGGCTCGCGACCAAATAATTGATTATGTGAGAGTGATCGGATTTTTGCCCTGCTCTACCAAATTCAACTGCAGAAACTCCAGACAAGAAAATGCTGTTTCAAAGTGCCCTGACGTGCCACCTGGAGACCCCTAATTTTTGAAAAACCTTTAGCTTTTGGGGGACGCTGTCCCCCAAACCCCCTGCCAGGGGCTCTGCCCCCTGGACCCCCGCTGGGGGGCATCTGCCCCCCAGACCCCCCTATGCTGGGGGCTGCCGCCCCCCAGACCCCCCGCACCCGTCACGTAATATCACCCCTCCCAGACAGTCCGCTTTTTTATGTTTTTTTTTGGCGGATTCATGTTTTTTTTTAGAAATGTGCTCTGGCAACACTGGTAGGGCTTGACAGCATAGTGATTATTGCTTCGCTGACTGTCCCATCTAAGCCAATATGTGTGACAGGTATTTTGCAAATGGAAATCATCATCTTCCATTAAGTCTCCATATGTGTGACACCTTTTTTGCAAATGGTTTTCATCATCTCCCATTCCCCCTGTATGTGTGACATCTTTTTTGCAACACACTGTACACATCAACACAAGGCTTGCTTGACAGGAAAACGGAGGGTAAATCGAAGCAAAGTATTTTTTGGTGGATTGGCCAGTATTTTTGGTGAACAACTTTGCAGCAGGATGCTCCCATGTTGCAGCGGAAAAACTTGCGCCGCAGTCCATTTTGCAAGCATAGAGGCAGAGTTTTTGTGATGGCCTCGGAAATGACCTTTGTTTCTGCGAACAATTTTCTAAATGCAACAAAATAAAATCATGAAATTTCAACACGAAATGATAATCACCATTTTAATAGCGAAAGAGATTTCGACACAATATGTCCTAAACGCTTCAATACAGAGCAATTTCAGCGAAACGAACTGTCTGTTTCCACAGGAGTGGAATTCCTCAACGGATGTGGGCTTGCATCGGACACCTGAACACACCACTGGCCGAGCGAGGGAGCACGCTTGATTAGGTGGATGATTGGATTGATTGGGCAATTTGTTGATAACTCGGTAGAGTTAGAAGCAATTTTGTAGAAAAATTTGCGGTGAATTGTTGCAAAAGCAGGGAGGGTTCAGGTCATTTCCACGCAACATGACTTCCTCAATGAAGGAGACAAAATAGAGAATTACTGAAGGATTTATCTTCCTTTGTCAGTTTGGCGAAAATTAGTGTTGCCAATTCTTGCGGGTGCAAGCGCTGTTCGGGATCCGTGTCCTTGCTGCCATATCGAGGCGTTCGTTAGGATGCAAAGAAGTGCTGCATGTTTCATTAAATTTTTTTTCAAATGATGTTTGTAAGCTCACTCTGACAATTTGTTCAGAGCGCAATACCAAATCTTGCATTGCGCAACAAACGTATGAAAATTTTCACCAAGACGTTCCGCCTCAATGCAGAACTGAAAATGGGCCTCGCCTTTCTCCTCCTCTGATTGAGTTAAGCTCTCATCATAACTTTTTTCAAGATCTTCATGAGACTGAAAAATGTCCTTTTTTACTGACTGAGCCACAGTTATTAACGCAAAAGCTCAATTGGCCAACGCCCAGACGTTTTTCTGTGATGTCTTTCTTGTTTTTATATGAACTTGCAGTGACCTCATGTGCTCAACGAATTCTTTGCATTTTCCCATTTTATCATTCTTGACTGGTGTCATGTACTTGTACGGCCATTTACTATTTTTGCAGAAGCAGATGTATTTTTGTGTTTATAAACAGCAGATAAATTAAAAAATAGCATGAAACAACGCGTGCACCGGCAAAGGAAATGGGAGATGTGTACACATCAATACCATGGAATTGGAATTTATTTTTTAATAGTATCTGCAGATCTTTTATTTTGTGTTTGCATATGGACTCTCCCACTTTCTTCAATTTTCATGCGGCAATTTTTGTTTTTTCCAAATGATAATCAACCTAACTTTCGATTTGAAATATGAATTTTTTAAAACTTGATGATAAAATTCGGAGTTTCAAAAACAGATTGATGATTCCAAATTATTGATTTTCTTCACATCTCGCATGTAAAAAAAGAGCAACGACAAAGAGTCAAGTTACACATGCGTCTGTGTTGTGCAGGTCTGCGAATACATTTATATGGGCAACGACAAAGCGCTAACTTATGTTTGTCGCTGTGTTGTACATTTTTCTTCTATCCAATTCATGAACAATGACAGGGATTTAGATATGACTTCAGCCCATCTTCTTTTTCCTATGCATATAATGGCGTCGTTCAAGAGAATAGCGTCAACTCGCATCTGGTCCATTTTTATTCCTTCATTTCGAAGTTTACTTGCGTAATGAAAGGGAGCGATCTGTGACTTGACGCCTTTCATTTCTGGTCATTGCATTTTATTCGCTCCGAAAACAAATAGAGGCTTATTTTATAGTTGGCTCCTTTTAGAACAATCAAGGTTTTCATTAGCCATTCGCAATGACTCGGATCTAATTCACAGTTGGCGCTCTTTTGTTCAGCCACTCGTCTTGGTATCACGTACGAAAAGAGTTCAAAGTGATACATAGATTTTTCTAATCTCACACATTAACTGGTGCGTTGGGTAAAAAGAAAGAGCTAAATGACACTTTGTGCTTTATTGCATGTGTCAAGCTTGTCTTTGGGACAAGTTTATTGATTGGATCATTTGGCACTTGGTTCCGTTTTAAATAATTCCACACCTTTGCATGTCCATTTAATGAAAAGGGAGCAAGCATTAGTTGGGCCTGTATTGTTTAATTGTGCATTTTTAAGCAAAAATTGACCACTTAACGCCCTTCTATTTGCCGCCAGCGAAATTGGGTCTACTGTTTAACAGTCAACTAAATCGGGCACCACACATCCAGGTGAAGAGAGCTTCAAATCAACTGAAATTTCTCATTTGGAATTATGGTTATGCACCTAAACGTGTGAAAATCATCTTGTATTTCTCAACTGTTCGGTCCATTTTGGAATATCCCACAACTTCCTGGTCTCCATTTCAGAGGTGCCACATTGATGCACTTGAGGCTGTGCAGAGGCGAGCTGCAAGATTTGTCTCGGGCACTTTTTCGTTTGATGTGATAGTGTCACCTCCCTCATCAATGATCTTGGTTGGGAAACACTGGAACTCCGAAGAGTTTTGCATGGTCTCTCTTCTTTCAGGAAATGCATAAACAGATGTGGGGGTTGGGGTGATAGACCTTGGAGCTTCAAAACAAATACACTTCTTACAAGGGCAGGCGGTTTTTTATCATTTGTCCCTCCTATAGTTTCGAAAAATGTGGATCGGCATGCATTTTTCATGCAATACCTCATTATGTGGAACAGATTGCATCTCCTCCCAGAAGTTTTAAATATCTCAGAGAAGCAATTCATTCAGATAGTTCACTCCAAGCTAGATTCCTCGGTTAATGATTAGACCCAATTACAAAAACCTTGGTAGGTCGTCCGTTTTTGTCATTTTTCTGATTTGCTTCCCCCACTTTCTTTCTTTTTCCAACACATTTCAAGGGAATTTCTGTTTGTGAATTTTTATTATGCACAACTACACATTTTGTTGGGTTCACTTTATTCCACGTTCATTCTGGCAATTTTTAAAGTGGATATGACATGATTCTTCGGCTGATATTTTTCAATGACCGGAAAAATGACAAGGTTTGACACCATTCTTGATTTCATTGTGTTTGTTGTTGTTTTTTTCCTGTTATTTTTTATTTCTGGCCGGCATTTTAAAATAACAAATTTGCCCTTTTTGCCTCACCCTTGGGAAAAATTGGACCATATTGCCCCATGGCAATTTTACTGCAATATTGGTTGCTATCTACCTCCGCCTTATGTGGCTTTTGACGCGCCTCCCATGTTGGAAAGTTGCCATCCATTGATCATAATTGTCCCTGTTTTAAAATTGTTATGACGTGGTGCCTGGTGCACTGAACGTTTGCGCGTCAATCCATTGGCGTTGGGTTTTATTTTTAAAATGACACGGGACTTTGTCTCATGATTTTGATCTACCTACCTATACCTATTTCGTGGGCGGGGAACCAGCGGTGGTTCCAGTTTAAAATTATTATTATCAATTATTATTTTTCGTTTTCAAAGCTGCTCGACACAGTGTTGAATTTCGCTTTCGGGACCACATTTCTCATTCAAATGCTGCCAAAAGCAAAGTTCATGGACGCTTCTTTCGGAAATTAAACCAATGAAAATTGATTCTAAATTTTTGCCATTTTTGGGCTTGCGCAGAACTTGAGGTCAGCTGCAGAAATTGGTGAGGCCCATCCTTACCTGTCAATGAAAATATTGTGCGGTCATAAAAAGGTTCCTTTATTTTGTGAACTTTGCGCGATCCGAGCGGAACGGTCGTTTTTTAAATTTTGTGATGGGCTCACGCCACACAATGCAGGGTTGTTGATCCTCGGGTAATTACCCGATTCTCGCGTAATTTAGACCTGTTTGGGGTAGATCTCGGGTAGGCGAAAATCTCGGGTAATCTCGGGTAAAATGGCAAAAATGAATTTTTTACCGGATTTTTTTAAAAAAAAAAGCTCGAAATGAAATTGAATTTCAATTTCGGAAAATAAATTTTGTCGAAATTGAAAAAAAAGTCGAAACAAAAGTGATATTTGGCAACGCCGCACTGCCGCAGTCCTCTCAGGCCGTGCTGTGCGCATATTTTTTCCCAATCCACTTCCGCGGACAGCAGCATCGCAACAGCCAATCACGTCGTCTCAATTTGTGACGTCATCAATTTTCGCATTTTTGCATTGCCACCGCTTTTTGCCATTTGGCGTGTTTGCCACCGCTTCGAAACTCTTTCTGGGGTCACAATAGGGTCAGGTTAGGTTTGGTTAGGTCAGGTTAGGTTTGGTTTCGTTAGGTTTTGAAAATTGGATGTTGAAATTGGCTGGAATTCCCAACAGCCAATCAGAGACGCGCCTGCGGAAGTGGATTGGGGAAAAAATGTGCGTGCTGTGCTGCTGATTGGCTGATTCTGATCGCTCATTGCTCCGAAGGTCCTCAAGACTCAAATGAGGTTTGACTCAAGACTCAAGTAAGGTTTACGCCTTCTTTTCGGCAGACCTTAAGAAGAAGAAAAAAAAAAACCGACAGAAATGATAAAAAAACAAAAAAAAACAACAAGAACTTCCCTTCTACCCAAACAGAACAAAAAGAACAACTTCCCTTCTACCAAATCAGTCACTTCCAAGGGAACGATCCAGCCTCCTCCATTCCACCTGGTCAGTCCCACACACACTGCAGTGATGTCACAAATCCTTCATCATTGGCTCAGCGTCAGATCAATCATCCTTTGGGCTAGGTTATCGTCATTACCTCACCTCCTTCGTCCTTCATTCCGTGACATCTCCCGAGTTCATCAGACATCCGTTACAACAGTTCATCCAACTGCTCACCTTGACATCGTTTATTATCTAAAACAGGAGAAAAAAAGAAAGAAAAAAGGATGAAGGAAGGAAGCAAAGCAACTTCAAAAGAGGCAGCTTTTTAAAAAGAAAAAAAAAAAAAAATAAAGATGACATAAAGAAATACAAGAAAGAAATAAGAGATGCAAGAAATGATTAAATGAAATAAGATGAGAACTTCCCCTTTCCAGTGCACAACAACGGGGGAATGGTTCGCCTTGTGTCAGTCACGCGGCGGAGCGCTGTCCGGCATAAGCTCGGTTAACTAGCGCAGGGAGTCACGGAAGCACCAGCGGCGTTCGCCAGCAGTACGCACACTCCCTCTTCCCAGCTGCGTGAAAACGGTTTTGCACTGACCACGCAGTGGGGGGCCGCCAACATGGGCCGCCGTCTCCGGCAGGTTCCCGGCTTAGGTCTGGGGTGGGTCCCCGACCCTTTCCCAAACCTCATGTTATCAACCCCGTGGCAATGCACCAGATCGGATCCGAAAAAAATAGATAAAAAAAAAAAAAAATCTCCAACCACCCTCACTCCTAGGCAGCAGAAACCTTTCCCTTCCACTTCACAAGATATTGCTTCGCATGTTCCACCCACTGGTCTGATTCCTTCTCCCTCCCTATTCCCAGTCGCTCACGAACAAGTGCCCTTCCTGCTCTTTGTGAACGCCCTTTCCACATCCATCCACCCAAAAAACGTCTCTCTTCAATCATTGACTTGCACCACAGGAATATGTGGCAAAGTCTTCCGACTCTGCCCCCAGAGCCTGCATTCCTCCTTCCCATCCACCCAACGCAACCGTCTCGCAGTTTCTAGAGCACCCACCCTGGCCCGAAACAACAAGTCGCTGCCAAAAGAACCATCATATATTCCATCCCAACGCATTTGATCCTTTGCAGAATACCCAGTCAGTGAGCTTTTTTGTGACACTTCCCTTCTCCACCGATGCCACTGCTCCTGTTCAATCTCTCTCCTCTCTCTGCGTACACAATCTTTCTCGGATTCCAGATCCATGTACCTGCCCCACCCTAATGTACCCTTCCACCTTTCAATTTGACGAATCCGTTTTTGCCATGATGTTCCACTACTCATTGCCTGCACATACATGAAAACCTTCTTGCAAACCGGTCCCGATCCATGTATTGCAGCCTTGCCAAGTATCCAATCTTAGCCTAGCTTCTCTCACCTCAAAACTTGCACATGCCCACTCTCCATCCAACCCAGCTTGAGCTACCAGCCTATTTCCCCCCATGGCCCTCAAACCAACATCTCTCTGAACACTGTTCAAAAGGCCTTCAACCCCCCCCCAAACAAATAATACCTCCTGACCATATGTCAGAGCTGGCACCACAGCACCTTTCCACATCCATCTCATCATTTTGGACGACACAATGCCCACTTACCCATACTTTTCGTCATTCCACCTAACCTCCTTGCCTTTGCCCCAAGCCCTTGCTTGAATGTTGCAAGATAATCCTCTGTGTCCGACAGCTCCACGCCCAGGTATTTATAGCATCCCACCCTCTCAATCTCCCAATCCCCAACAACCAAGCCTCTATCTCCCTTCCAGTTTCCCGAGAAATTCACAACCTTAGTCTTTTCTTCACTAAACAACCACCCCTTTTCTGACCCAAATCTGGCTGTCTCACTCATCAGTATCCTCAAATCCGACTCACCTCACCCAGCCACACAATATCATCTGCCGGAATAACCCCGGTAGCGTGAAGGACTGGCCATGCCCCCCCCGGACCAATCCCACAACTTGAAGCCAAACTGCCCCCGAGCTTGTTGATACTCTCTTCCAACTCCCCCAGTACCAAAATAAAAAGCAATGGTGACATTGGGCAACCCTGACGAAGGCCTGATTCACACTGTTTGTGGTTTCGTCACATGTCGTCTGCTTCTGTTCGTTTCGCATTTTCGAAATTTCGTTTCTTTTCGAAATTTCGTTTCGAAATTCGTTCGTTTGCGTTCGACGTTTTCACTTTGAAATCGTTTTTCCGATTTCGTTTCGTTGAAGAAGGCTGATACCAACACCAATGAAGAGAGGATTAATCACATCGTGGTTTAAAACAGGTGACAGAGAACGGACAGATGCTGAGGCTCAGGAAACTTCTGCCAAAGAGGAGCAGGCCTCATCAAGTCGTAAAGAGAGCTTCAGTGCAACCGACAGGTACCGATCCTGTTGACATTGGGCGCACTGACAATTGACCCTGGTTACTGGTTGACTCTGGTTAACCGGCAGTTGTCGGACAGCGCTATCGCCGCGCGACTGACGCAAGGCGAACCCATTCCCCCGATGTAGTGCTCCGGAAAGTCTACCTAGGTACCTATGTGAGTCTAACTGTGATCTTCTACTTCCTTTTCTTCTATCTAATCTCATGTTGGCTTTGTTTCTTCATTTCATCATTTCCCTACCTTCTTCCTTTTCTTTCACCTACCTATGTCTCACTTTTATTCGCGTTTTTGCATATTTTCATTTGAGATTGCGAATGGGTATGTGTGTGCGTGTTGCTGGTTAATGCTGCATGCTTGATGCTGATGGTACGGGAGGGTCTTGTTTGGGTCGCGGGTGTATGACTGTTGTGTGCCTGTATTGAATGCTATATGACTAGGCCCCGTCCACATTCCGATGATATTTTTCCACCTCCTATATCTACCCTCCTTCCTTTACCCTTTCCTATCCTCACGAATATTGCAGCCGACGGTCGCGTGTCCTTCCCTTCCCTCCCTTCCCCTTCCCAGGTATATGATGACATTTGCTGTCATATTCTTACTTGCTGTTCTGCTGAGAACTTGCTGTTCTCCATTGAGATTGCCTTGTGGCATAATAACCTGCTGAAAGCAGCGTCTGATACCTATACCTATATACCTATACTGGTTACTGGTTGTCGTTGACCCTGGTTGCTGGTTGTATGAAGGATTTAGCTTGTGAAATGCCAAGGCATGCAACTTGCTGAGAGCTGCATATGCTGGAAACAACGTGAGTTATTAAGTTCTCCTTTCTCCTCCTGCAAACAAAAATGATGGGCACACAGGTCGCCATTTTAAAGCTTAGTGTGGGACACTCTTGCACAGGAAGGCCTGGTAGGTGCCGACTTTCTACTTTGTTGGCTTTCCTGTCCTATTATACATGCTTTATGACATGAAAAAATAGGGTAGTTTCTAGGGTAAAACTCTGTTCAAATCAGGTAATCTCGGGTAATTTTTAGCAGTTTCTCAGGTAAAATTGTGAAGGGGCATGAACATCCCTGACACAATGCCCACCCACATTTTTCCGCCTGATTTCATCTCCGCGCATCACAAACAAACCTCATCGTCATTTTCATTGATTCAATTTTCAGAATTGCCAGAGCTCCGCCCACAGTCTGCAATAAAATGGAATAAGCTGCGCAGAGATGTGAAACAAAGTCATTTTTGGGCGACTGTCCCGAGTTTCGGCCAGCAGAAATGCATTGGAAAAATTTCTGCGAGATCAACAAGATCAACAAGCCGTGTGACATTGCAAAATTCTTGGGCATTGAACGTTTGACAAAAAAAGGCACCTCGAGTTGAGCGCTTTCGTTCGAAGTTCGATCGGACTTCGGTTTCGAATGTTTCGGCTGTCGGCAAAAATCCGACACGCGACAGTGCCGCTTCCCGACGAATTTTGTAAGGCTTCGAGCTGGCACCGACATTCTGAGATTGGTGCGTGGGTTTCTTTCATGAGAGATGCGATGGTGGTCCCTAAAATGTGGATACCTGGATACCTGGACACCCAACTGGATACCTCCTTGGATACCCTTCTAACCCAACCTAACCCATCCAAACCAACCTGACCCATCCAAACCAACCTAACCTAACATATCCTTGTCTAAACTATCCTATCCAAACCTATCCTAACCTCTGCTGCCCAAACCTAACCTATTTGTGGGGGTATCCAGATGTCCAGGTATCCATATTTTAGGGAATACCGATGCGATTGCCATCTCGGTTTCGTTTCACAAAGTTTCGTTCAGTTGGTGTTTCAAAAGTTTTGGCTCAAGTTTTGCGTTTTTCAAGAAATTGCGGATCTCGGAAAAGGAATTCTTCCAATTTCGGGATTTGTTCCATGTTCTATTGGATCTGGAAGTCGAGTTTTGCTATCTGAAACGTGCTGAGAACCCAAAATGTTGTTGATGCAAATCACTTGCGTTTTGCGAGATTTATTCCGGATTGTGTGCATTTTTTCCGGAATTCGGGATATCGTGCCGAAAACCAAATTCCGAGCGTGTCCTGTTCATTGTTCTGTGACATCTTCACCCACTGGTGATGCACGTGAGAATTAGGTAGCTATCTTTTCGCTCCATAGACCGCACGACTTGCACCCAGTCTTTAAGCCTAATCATCAACGTTCAGGTCTCGTGGGTATGGGTTGGGTAGGCCTACGGGTATGAAATTTTCACGGGTATGGGTGGGTACAGGTATTTTTCTCATGGGTATGGGTTGGGTTTGGGTATCGCGGTCACGGGTACGGGTGGGTACGGGTAAAAAAATCCAAAAAATTGTGGGTATGGGTGGGTACGGGTATCACCTTCACGGGTAGGTATGGGTATTGAAAACTCTACCCGTGCAGGACTCTATTCCCCAGGGCTTCTTTTCGCCCACATCAACCCATTCATACTTTGCGCCTTACTTTGGCGCCATTCATACCAATCATTCACCATACCCACACTGGTGTTCGGTACCCCTGTATGTGTCTGTGGCTTTATTATGTTTCTGTAACTTGCCGCCACTCTTGGACGGACTAAGTGTTCTTTAACGTGCACATGGTGAATTGCACACGGGACCACCTTCTTAAAGCTCTTCCCGATTACTTTGGTCGCCATGACCATACTTCCAAGATCCGTGTTTATCAACCTTCTAAGAACATTTTTAAGTATTGTTTCATTCCCAGAACCATTGTAGACTGGAATCGTCTATCCCGGAATTCGGTGGATTCCTTTCTGACTCGACCCTTTTCCTGAAGTTCATCTGTTATTTTCTCTGGCATTCGTAGTGAAAACTACTCTTCTCTCCTGGGGGCCCAAATAAGACCTGGGATTCGATCTGGTGCATTACGAGGGGTTGATAAAGATGAGGTCAGGGAACGGGTCAGTGACTCATGCCCAGACATAAGCCGGGAACCTGCCCGGAGTCGGCGGCCCATGTTGGTGGCCAGGGATGGGTAAACGTAGAAAACCCACGGAAAATACGTGAGGTATAATACGTCGTAGAAAACGTATAAAACCTTACAGGGCATGTGGGGTATCAAACCACTCAGCAAAAGGCCGCGGTTCATGCAAAAACAATTTTTTTGGAAAAAGGGACAGTTCCCCAGACTAACTTCACAAAGAGTGCTTCCAAGTCCAACTACGAGGAGTGAACTCAGAAACAAAAGTTATTTTTCTGCTCCTCAGAAGGATCTTCATTGGATAAACCACCACAGCATGGTGTTTTTAGATTTTTCTTTTCTGATTTTGTTATCCCAAGTTAGCAGCAAAATCAATGGGACTTTTTAAAAAACCCAAATTTTTAAGTCTGCCAGGTCCAACCTCCTACTTTGTTTTTTTTTTTTTTAATTTTCAGGCACAAATTAATCTCAAGTTTTTATTCAATAGGCCAAAATTATATTTGGCCCACTTGACATACAAACAGGTATCATACCTGTTTGCATTTACACTGGAAAAAACAACAATGTACCCATACATGTAAAAAATTGCGACTGTTCAGATTTTAGTGAAAAATCTATGCTGTGGAAATTAAAGATCCTCTTCAAGAACCAAATATGACATAAAATGAAAGCTTGGTTGCAATCTGGCACTTTAATTTCTCCCGCCTCATAAGAATGAA
>JASGXE010013397.1:0-12888 GCA_030068105.1 Sinentomon sp. SZTP_YWyxl
AACGAGAGCTTGGATCGAAATTTTGCATTCTAGTCGAACCAACGATATGGACGTTGGCTACAAAATACTGAATAGAGAATCGACGTGAAGGTACAGGGTGCTCCTCGTCAAAAAAGAGAATCGGAACGAAAGCATTAAAGGATTATTTCGGCACGGAACAGCATCCGAACGGGAAGGGCAATAATTTAAGCCCCATATAAATTGAGCTCGATGTACAGAGCGCTCCGTACTGGACGAAAAAAGAGGGCAGGTCGACTTCCGTGGACTCTAGAGCCCAAAGCAAAGCTCGGATCGTATTTGTCTTCAAGTATAACGCAGTGTAAATATTTTTGTGATCATTTTTGATAGCTTTAAGAAGTGATGAGTTTTGATTTTGCTCGCCTCCGTGTTTGACCTTTTCGTTCGGCGCGCGGGTGCGGCTCTAGGTCTCGGTTGCGGCGATGGGTGCCGGTTTCAATGGTGGTGCTTGTTTGATAGCTTTAAGGAGTGTTGAGCTTTTGAAATTTGTGAGTTTCTCGCAATATTATGCTTGCTCCTTGCATCAGAATGCACTTTTCACTTATACTAACACAATGTAAACATGGATAACCTTGAATAAAGACTTTTTGGAGGCAGTGAGATCTCAACCATCCTCCAAGATCACAGACCTACTTATGTTGTTCGCGATCTCATGATAAATCGTTTTTGTTTGAAGAGAGACCGACAAAATGACCAACATGAATGATTTGCGCCTCTATTAATGTGATAAGATCTGTAACATTGAGCCAGAGCATAACGAGTTGAGAAGCTGAAAATAAAAGGTTCGAGGAGGCCAAAAGATAATACGCAATATACAATATCCGCACAATCACAAATCGCAAAGGCAGAGAGCCAGGAGCTTGAACACCTCGCCAACGCTCTGAGATTTGAATCACCATTGATTTCACAGATCCCGCTTGCAGGTCACTCTTCACCTCGATATGCACTGAGCCGCAAAAGAGGCAATGGAAAGAAAAGAAAAAGGAAAAATACATATAAAACTTATATGTCGATCACAGCCCTCACTTTTACCATTTTTTGCAATGTCCGTGAAATTCAAAATTCACTCAAGCTGGATCCTTACAAAATTAACCATAATCTTTGTCCCGCTGATAGAGATCCTATTGATCTGGCTTGCGCATTTAATCCAAGCCAGAAGGTATCTGTACCTACTTATCATCGTGACAACTGCGCTTGTAGCACCTTAGACCTATTCTTCACTAATCTTCCTGTTACTTGCTCCATTAGCACCTTACCTGGAATTGGAGATCACAGTGCAGTAATCCGCTCCGTTTCGTGTCCAATCCCAAAGCGCAAACCACGTCATCTTTGCGTACGTCTGTACCGGTGGGTTGACTGGGGCAATATTTATTCCTTTTTAGCCACGAAACTTTTAGACTTTTCTTGCTTAGCCACGATGTCCATCTCCGATGGGCTTTGAAGTTTTATTAAAAATCTTCTTACCAACGTCTGTTCCGTGATTCCTTCCAAAAGAGTAAGAATTTCCTACCATTTCTCTTGGGTAAATTCCTCACTCCGAAACCTCTATTATCGAAAGCGAAGGCTTTTTAAGAAACTGCAGGAAAGTAACACAAACCTCAACCCTGCAAATGAATTTCGATTGAAAAACATGATAAAAAGCGTATAAATTTCGACATAAAAATCGAAAATTGTGTTCTTTTCTACCTTTACATTGAGCGTGCAATGAAAACTAACAACGGCAAAGCATTCTGGTCCTATACTTGAGCACCAAGCGATCCTATTCCTCTATGCCATCTTTTCTTCCTTCGTCTGGTCCTCCTGCGCACGACGATAACTCAAGAGCCAATCTCATATGTGATGTTTTAGACAATCTATACTCCAACTCTCATGTACCGTTAACCTCTTCTGCATCGGTTCTGAACATTCCACAGCTTCCTCACCCGCAACGTGGTAACACCCAATCGGACCCTTTTCGTTCTAACTTTTCTCCCCAATTTGTATCGACAGGTGGCCTATGTTGAAAGATATTCAACCAATTGAGACAACTGAAAGCTTCAAAATCCTGCGGGCCAAATTCTGTTCCGATCAAATTTCTGAAATTCATTGCTGATATACTTGCACCCTTTTTGGAAGTACTGTTAAAACAAATGTTTGAATCTTCTCGCATACCTGATGATTTTAAGCTGTCAACTATTATCCCAATATTAAAGCGCGGGAAACCGCCTTCCGATCCCCTTTCCTACAGACCGATTTTCCTCCTAAACAGCTGCAGCAAATTATTTGAGAGGCTCATTCACCAGGAAGTTCTTGTATTCTGCCACTCAGTGGAACTTCTGTCTCCTTGTCAATATGGGTTCCGCCGAGGGTATTCCTGTTCGAACTCCGCTTCTGGAATTTGTTCAGGATATCGCTCTGTCCCTTGAAGTAAAAATTCCTGTACATGCTCTCCTTATTGATTTTACACTAGCTTTTGACCGTATTCCGCATCCACTGCTTTCATCAAAGCTCCTCTCATATGGGCTCCCTCTCTCTCTTTTCTCACTGGTCAAATCTCACTGGCAGAATATTTTCTCGACAACCGGCACTTTGTTGTGTCCGTCAACGGGACAAATTCCCGTTCGTCCAAAGCTGTGAAGTCTGGTGTTCCTCAAGACAGCGTTCTTGGACCTCTTCTTTTCCTTTACATAAATGACCTTCCTCTTGGCGTCAACAGTGGGATCAGAATGTTTGCCGATGATGTCATTATCTACACCTATTGCGTCCCGAGAAGACATTGTGAAATAACTGCAGGCTGATCTTGCCTCTGTCGATTCCTGTTCTCATAGGTGGGGAATGACAACCAATTCGGGAAAATGTGTCTGGATTGAATTTGCGCGATCGACAACTGATGGCAGAACTCCTTCGTTTCCTGCATTTTATAACATTTCTGGCCAATCAATTTCTTTCTTCAATCAATTTGTTAAATATCTCCGTGTTCACCTTGACAGCAGGGTATCTTGGAGTCACCATATCGATACGGTTGTTTTAAGGCACGAAAAACCCTCGGTTATATGACGAGAAACCTTGGACATGCCTCGGTAAAACCTAAACTCCTCGCCTACAAATCTTTAGTTCTTCCGCAGTTAGAATACGCGTGCGAGGTCTGGCATCCTTTTCTTGTGAGCCACATTCAAGCTTTGGAACGCTTACAACGTTTTGCAGCAAGGCTCATTTTTGCTGATTTCAATAGAAACACAAGTGTAACAAATTTACAATGTTGATGTAGTCCCTGGCATTTCTGACCATGATATAGTTCTTCTCTCCCTTTCGCTGCCACTTTCTCGAAACCCCAAAAAAGTTGTCAAAAGTTTCATCAGCTACTCTGCTGTTGACTGGGTCAAGCTAAATCAAACATTGTTAACAAATCCACTGTTCCATTCGAAGCTGTTCCTAAGTCGCTCCGTCAGTGAAAATTGGCATACAATTAAAAGCACTCTCCTGGCAATCGAAAATTCCCTTTCCACCAAAAAGGTTAAAATTAGCCCCAAGTATCCTTGGGTCAACTTTAAGCTGAATAAGCTTTTTCAAAAGAAGAGATGTGCCCACTCGAAAGTCAAGCGCAGGGGCTTGCAATCGGACCGTGATGCTTATGCGAATCTCCGAACCCAATGTGCGGATTTAAATTCGAAATTGTTTTATTCTTTTATAAATAACTCCCTTGAAGGCCAGCATTGCCGCAAGTTCTGGAAATACATTAGGTCCGTGAAGGGTGGCAGTGCTATCCCGCCGCTAATCTCTTCTAATTGAGATTTGGTTTTAGACCCCCATGGAATTGTAACCATTTTAAATAATTATTTCTCTGCAGTGTTTTCTCCTCGTTGTCCCATTGATCTCCAATTTTCCGACGACAGTATTGAAAATTCTTGTGCGCCTTGGACCATCCCCTCTGTTGAAATCCCGGGTGTGAAAAAGCTTTTGATGAAAATAAACCCCAAAAAGCCATGGGGCCGGATGGGTTGCCGGGTCGTATGTTAAGAGAGCTGGCTCCGTCATTCAGCGTGGCTCTAGCATCCTTATTTTCACAAATTTTTGCATCTGGGGAAATGCCTGCGGACTGGAAACGAGCTTTTGTGATTCCCGCATTAAAAAGAAAGACATGCCTGCAAATCGTCCCGATAGTTATCGCCCCATTTCTCTGACATGTATTTTTTCCAAGATCTTCGAGCAGATCCTTGCAGTTTCAATTCGCAATTTCCTGCACAACAAGAACATCCTTCATCCAAATCAATTCGGCTTCCAGGCGAAAATGTCATGCGAAACGCAGATTCTCCTCTTGGTTGATGAAATTGCTAGGCACATGGACAGGGGGCTGAGCACACACGCCATATTTCTGGATTTCCAAAAAGCGTTTGATTTGGTTCCACATGGTCAACTCTTAAATAAGATGAAGTTAATAGGGTTTCCTCCATTGATCTTGAAGTTGACAGCTGCTTTTTAAATGATCGAACTCAAATGGTGTCAGCCCTTGCGGCTACATCTGATGAATCTCCCGTCACTTCTGGGGAGTGTGATTGGCCCACTTTTGTTTCTAATATACATTAACGACATAGCTGAAAACTTAAATTCTAGTATTCGATTATTTGCGGACGATGTCGTTATTATCAGGGTCGTGAAATCCCCTGACGACACCTCGATCCTGCAGTCTGACCTCAACCAGGTTTCAGTGTGGTGTGACGCCTGGGGAATGCGCATTAACCCCGCAAAAACTAAAGCCATGGAATTTTGCTACCGCTCAGCGACTCCTCGGAGAGAACTAACATATGTCATAAACTTCTGCTTTATAATTTCATCCCCTCAGTTTCCGGAAACAAACCAACGGGGTTGTGTCGTTTTTTAAGAGGGACACTATTGCACGATTGCCGGGAAACAGTTTCAGAAAATAGTTGTTCTCTGAGCCATGCAATTGTATTCCCACTTTGCACCATCATACGGTACAAGGTGTGCGTATGTACTGTTTATTTTGTCCCATCTTTTAACACACTTGCGAAAAAATTAAGCAAATAAAATAAAATTGAATTGGATTGAAATAAAGCAAAGTTGGTGTGTTGGTGTGCCCGCTATACGGTTCTAATAATTTTCTCGATGCAAAAAGTTTTGATTTTCTGACGGCCACAGCATTTTTTGATTGGGTTTTGTACGCCTAGTTTTAAAGTAACACAGAATCAGAAGAACACTTTCAATTGCTGTGTATTTTCATCGCACATGTGTTTTAGACTGTTCCCCCGGGAAAAGTCGCTTCTAAGGATGTGTCCTTTCTCTGTGTCGTGCAGTGTACCGCTCTGACAGCAACAAACGGGAGTCGTTTTGGTCTTATCAGGAGGTATAATCAGGGCTGATTGCAGGTGCAGGGCCTAATTGAGAAGCTGAAAACAAAAAGTATTGCTTAAAAATTTATTGCTTCGAAAAACATCTGCATTACAAAGATATTTGAGAATTGCAACCTGGAGTTAATTCTTATAAGCCGTGGCGGCACAAGTGTTTAAAATAGTAATAATCAATGAAAAACTCTACCTACAGGATTGGAAAACAACAGAACAATACGCAAGATTAATTTCAAAACACAATTGCTACCAAAGAACAAGTATTATTCTTCATCAATTATCAGAAATTCCATCAGAATTAGGAGCAGATTTCTCAGCGAAGGAAGCATTTCATTCGGGGTGGCAGGCACAATAAACAGTATAACATGACCGAATAAGGCGCTATCTGGTCATCACATGCACTAAAGTTGCGACCCAGGGAAAAGTAATTTTAAAATATTCAGCAAAACATTTGGCAAATTGAACAGGAGTAAACATCAATTCTGTGCAGCTGAAGGAGTTCCATGGTGGCCTCTCCTTGTACTCAACATCTAACACAATAATTAACATGTCCTCCTCGCATTTTTGGAGGCAATAAAACAGGCCGAAAATATGCTGACTTACGGTCTATCACTGAGGCCTTAATCTCCTGACGAAGGGAAAGTCGCTGCCATGGCTGCTCGGATTTAAAAGACGCTTAAAAATTTAGACCTTAAATTATCGCGTAGAATAATCTTTCGTGCCAATCCCAGGGATATCCAAGGAGTGAAGGACAGTCTGGCCAATTTCGCATTATGCACAGCTACTCGCCAGGAATAGATAGACCCTGGAGCAGAGAGCCATTCCAGAATGGCACCTCGCATGAAATCCACTGCTTTGTTGGTTTACCGTCCCGGTGTTTTTGTTACTTTCTCTTTTCATTCCAACACTTTTTTCTGTTGATTGGACTTAAATGGATCGCGAACAACAGCAAACTGACACTGAAAAGTTACTTACTCGAAATTTGATCACAGTCATTGCTTTTTCTTCTTTCACCCAGGGTCTCCTGGGTCAATTACCAAATCACCGTTCTGATCTGTCGTCAAACCTTTGAGGTCGAATTGACTTGTCTGGAGGCATCGTCTGACACCGGTTGAGAGTAAAATACGTAGATCGGTTCTCCAGATAATATCAGATTTTGTACAAGATATCTGTGTGATGTCTAGATGCGACATTTGGTCTTGCAACTACTAAACTACCCAATTCATTTACATTGCATTTCAGGCGAGCAAGTCAATGAATTGATAAATAAATGTGCGAAGGTGTTTGTAGATAACATGCCTGTACCTGTGGAATCAGGTTTGAAAAATTCTGAAACCTAGCGTTACGAATACTGGCTTAGCCAGGTTGAATTTCTGGGAAAATTAAAAAGGCTAGATATTTCTAAACTTAGTCGATGTTGATTTAACTTGACTGCGAATATTGTACGCACGTGAAAGCAGTTTTCAAGCAACCAAACACCAAATTTGAATTCGAACTTCTCGTCGAGTCCAGAAAAAAATCGATGATGATCTTCCTTGGGCACTGGAAATGGTGATTTCACCAAAAACGAAACAGCCAGCACGCCAACTACCAGCATGCAAAGTTGGCGGTGCTGATTGTAAGGACAAGAGAATGCCGCCTCATCATGGTTTTGAAAAAGGACAACATAAGGAGCATATGTTATGGGATTTGCGCGATACAACTCGGGCAGCTACTTGACAAACTGAAACGACAAGTTAGTTTTCGAATTTAGCTCCGTACATATAGCCGAACAAAATGCATATGTATTGTATCTGCTAATAATGGTTTTCAACACGTGTACATGTGTTGGGACTTGCCTGGAAATGCGAATATCGGCATAAATGCAGCTCAGAAGACTGTAGCGGAGCAAGCCGAATTCTCTATATCTAAACAGATGAACTAATTGTGCCATTCAATCGTATTTTCAACGGTTTATGTAGGTGTACTTCAGGGTTTCCCCACGAATTTTTTGCAGATGCGCGAATATCTTCATAGGAATGCCAGGGCGAAAAATGGTGTGTTGTGCGTGCTCGAGATAGAGTTTTGTTCTATTGTGTCGGTAAACCAAAGAGAAGAGGGCAATGTAGTCAATTTTAACGCAAGATGGAACGAAAGGAAAGCTCAAGCTAATGGGTAATTTATCCAGAACAAAGGTCCATTGTATTTTGGGTCCACGATTGCGAGAGGGGACTACGGAATGTTGTTTAGGAGTCGGGTTCCCGGAATAACAAAAGAAATAAATTCCAGGATCAGCTCTGTTGCGTGTGGGAAAGTAGTTCAAGGATCGACACTCGGGCTCTCTCTGTGCGTCCCAAGTCCGTCCGAAAGTTGCCATGGAGGTTGCTGCTTTGCGAATTCTAAGTAAAAAATGCAATTGTTGCTGTCACGACCTCCGGTTACAACCTTTCCACTTCCGGTACAAATTGTTCTAAACCAGAATTGATTAATCAATTGTCATTCAACAGCTGTTGGTATACGAGAAGCACATGTGCGCGAACAATGGGCTAATGCATAACATTGCCGACAAACTGAACAATTTGTCTTTCTCTCGGGTTCACGCTTTTAAAACTTTGGTTTAGCGTTGTTGCATGACGAAATTCAGGACCTGCTGATGATGATCAGGCCCAGATTTTGCGGACTTAAATAAAAGTCATATATATCAACAAATCCCATGAAATATCACTGCAGATTTGATCAGACCGAGGGATTCGTTTATTGATTATGGAAAAATGCTAGTTTGAAACTGCAGCAAGGCCTTGATAATATGGCCTAGTGATGCATCCGCTGAAGAGAAGGTTATAAGCCTTCTTTCTCTACAACGGTTTCAAGATAAGCGCTAAGATATTCGTAAAACAAAAAATGGAACATCGTGATATTTCGTTGCTCGGATCTCTAATTTTTCGGCAATGAAATCAAAAACTTCGATTGATTTGTCCGGTGACATGAAGCGCGTTCTGAATAAGGTTTTGTATTTGGAAATCTGGCCAAAGTTTTGTTGCTTTTGGCTATGAAAAGCAAGAATTCCTTTCGACAATGCCGCGACTGAATTATTTAATTTTTGTCGCAGCATCTAAAACAAAACGAACATTAGAATTTCATCAAAATTGGCTGCAATACACGAATACCGACAGGTTTCACAAAGTTTTCTACCAGGAAGAAACGACCGACTTTTTGTGTTAGTGGTGCCCCGTAAGGCCAAAAGAATGCAAATATTTCCAGTTGCATTCTTTCTAAATCAAGAAGAATTTTTACGTTTTACATTTTCGTACACAGAAGACGCATTCATACATGATGTCAGGAAATTGTTTCTCAACAACAATGCAGGTAAAAGTGTACTCGTGTAAGTATACTACTTCACATTATGGTGCAGAGAATACAATTTCTCACACGATAAGGACCAAGACCAGCACATAGCTTGGACTCGTTGTACTTGAGTTGTCAAGTTCCAAGTTCATGTCAAGGTGCGCTTTTTGTGCTGTAGCACCGGGTAATTCGGAACGAACGCATCAAGTGGACAAAGCCACATTTAAAGGCGAGGTTTTGAATAGTAATTGGATTCTTAATGGGATTCAGATATCGTTTGGAAGTTTCGTGGCTCCGCGCTAAAAATGGGATTATTTTGTGAGTGAAAATGGTATCAGTTCCTTCCGAGGAAACATTGAAATCTGTGTAGGACGCCATGGAGTCCCGGCACTTAATGGACAATTTTTTGGAAGTGGTGAGCACACCCGAGAAATTGTAGGAAAGTCACTTTAAAAAACTGGGTTTACTCACTTGTCATTTGGAAATCAATGGCCCATAATTTTCCCTTCCGCCACTGTTTTCTAAGTTAAAGTAATCCAAACACTTTGACTGACATATCACAATGTGTTGTGTGATGGCACGTTTGCAGGTGCAACAACAATTCAGAATGGTGAGATCATGTTTCAGCGGTACAGAAATCATGGTATGTTGTGACCGTATTTTTCAAAAATCTTCCAAACGGTTTATTTCATTTATAAACTTTTTTTTATTGAACATTGGCCACATTGCCACAAAGTTGCCAGCCACAAAAAAGAACTTAACGCAATTAATCTTGGAAACATCCTGCAGTATGGTCGAGAAACATAATTCATTTTAAAGATCGCTGTCAATTGCTGCACGTAATAGTGTGTTCTTTTGCTCAGCAAAAGTAAAATTTGTAAAGTCAAAAATACTAGCAACGAGCTATCTCTATTTTATGCAAGATATGGTGTGCTTGTCATAAAATCTTGATACGACTTTACTCAAACTTGCGAAACGAGGAGATTTCATGATCAGATGTCGCAGAGCTCCAAAAGTTTCACTCAGTCTCTTTTGGGTTAAAGTCCTTTCGTAGAAATGCCTCTTCTGAATTTGTTTCATGTTCCCAAGTCAATGGCATCCTTCTGTTCCGAAGCGTAAAATCCAAAGCCTCTTATTCTCATGAGACCTGCAGGTAGTTTGTATCTCGGATACTGTTCTCATTTTCGTTCTTGTCCGTGTAATAGCAACTGTTTACCATGACAGAACTTAATGTGTTCTTTGCTTTGCAGTTGTTGGCACATGTTGTGACGGTGCCGATTACATTCCATGTTTGTCGAATTTCATCCCTTCTGTCAGGGAGCGTCGCAACGTGAACAATGCATGAACACACCAAGTCTGTAACTTTTCAGCGAGGCGCAGCTGAGTATATAGGAATAGTAACAGTCATTGTTTTGCAGTTTTTTTACGTTTGCTTGTAGGAGT
This sequence comes from Sinentomon sp. SZTP_YWyxl, assembly GCA_030068105.1. Classification (NCBI taxonomy): domain Eukaryota; kingdom Metazoa; phylum Arthropoda; class Protura; order Sinentomata; family Sinentomidae; genus Sinentomon; species Sinentomon sp. SZTP_YWyxl. Next base: position 10,128 of record JASGXE010013397.1, read on the forward strand.
CGAATCGTAGTTTCTGAACTCTGATTAGATTGCACTCATTACCAGTAGAGGCATCCGCAAACACTAGCCAAGCACGGATACTAACTGGAAACGCTGCTTTCTTGAAGACGGTAGATAAGCTATGCTATAAATTTTTTTTTTGATGATATTATAAAGAAATTTGCCCAATCTTTCGAGATACTCTCAGCTTCTGCAAAATAAAACGGGGGCTCGTGAAATGGGCGATAGAGATGTAATGCAATTTTTATGAAACCATGAAATTTATCGAACCTGGCACAGTAAAACATAGAAAAGTGCAAAATCCAGCTTCAGAAAATAAATAAATTTAACGAGACATTCCAAACGTCCACCTTAGACACTGCAAGTTTTTTATTCGAAATAACTCTACGCAGAAGTCATCAAGAGGGCTTATAGGCATAAAGGATGGTACATTCTTACACACAACCTAACACGCACGGTTACTGACCAAAATGATAAAACGCAAAGTAATCAAATGAAATACAGTGATGAAAAATTACAGTGAACATTCAAATGAAACACCGAACACTGCTTTTGTTTTGTGGTCGACTTAAACGTACACTCCAAATTCGGTTTTGGCAATTTCGGGACAATGAGTTAAATGCAAGCTCAACTTATCTTTACAGCTCTTACAGCCTTCCTTTAAGATGCTAGGATAGCATGATTGTGAGGATGTCACCAATCCCGCACAGAACGATATTTTCAGCAAACCAAACCTGTATAGCGTCACATGTATGCAGTCGGTATTTAAAATACGGACAGACCTAAAGTCTGTCAAAATAAACTGAAAATAGAAAGAGTTTGAGATGACCTTTTTATGTGAGGTGACCCGTAAGGAATTCAAAGTAGTAGTTGAATAGAGTGTTGCGATTATGCTTGGATCTCGCTTTCCTTGGAAAGAGACTCGAAAAGACAAATCAAACATGATGGTTATTTGTTTTTGAGTCAAAAACACCCAAAAAGATTCAGTGATATCAAAAGAGAATAGTGAGGAATTCCCGAAACGAAATCCATTAGTCCCAATGCGGCAACCCCCGCCAATATCAAAATGGGTGTGTTAAAATGGAGAGTTGTTATTGAAGCCCTTATTTTTCACCAATGTTGGAAGTGACAATCGGGACTAGATTGTAAAAAAATATTCGGTTTTTACGTATTTATCTTTCTCAGCAATTACGTGCTCCAGCTAATCGTTTTTTGAAATCCCTCATCTATAGGTAGGCTACCTACCATTGAGATCACTAAAAGTTAGACAAGATCTTATCCCCGATCGAGGTGTGTAGTTTTTCGAGGTTGATTGGAAGATATAGTGTCGCAAAGAGGCCACGGCAATCGTTATGTCCGAAAATACATGAATCAGATTTCGACACCAGAGCAGTTGCACATAGGGCTCAAAGGTAGTTCATGCCCCAAAGCCAAAAACCTGTTCTTATCTGTCCTGTGTTGTATGATGGAAAACCAAACACTGCCTAAAATAAACACCCATCCCAATAGATCGCTGTTCGGAACTTCTGACTTTGTGTGCGGTAGGTTTATTTATGAATTCAAAGATTGCAAGCGCAAGCAGGCAAGCTCATTGAAATTTGCAACCAGGTTGTTTTATCTGTCAATGGATCAAAATTGTTGCATAACAAACGTCGATTGAAGCGTTGAAAAAAATGATAAATTTTCAATTGTCCTGGCTGATCAAGATATCCCCACATTTTGCGTTGGTATGCTTCGAGTAATCCCACATATGATTTTAAAGTCATCTATCAATCGAAGGCAACCAACACAGGACATCCTGATTCTAAATTTCATATCTTTAAACTGTCACAGAAAAATCGTTAACAGATTTTTTGCGATCGATGCAGGATCTCGACAATGGCGGTAAGTTTTGCTCGGTTAATCGAAATAGCCAAAGACTGGTGCTTTCGGCTTGACTATAAACAAGAAGTCTAGGACTTTTTTGGTCGGCAGATTTCGACAGTGCTCATTGTAAAAATATATTTATTCTATTTTTAAATAAAAAATGTCATGTCACTTTGTTGCTCCAAAAAGCTGGCGCCGCATAAAAAACGAATGAGTGAAGGATCAACAACAACGAAATGTGTAAAAATTGATCTCAACTTTATTTTCGAGAGACTATTTCCACGTTTTCGAGCTACGGTACTTTGTTTTCCATACAAAGGACTTCCAAAGCCGGAAATTCTTCTCGAAGTTTTAATATGCTACTTAAATGTTTTATGTTATTCGTGACACAAGAAGCACAGAGATGATGAATACGTTGCCTGTTTTGGAGTTCTCTAAGCTCCGCATTAGACAACGCTTTTTTATACGCATAAAAGTTGCTTTCTCGCATTCTGGTGTTTCTGTCCAGAAAGAAAACACTATCAAAATGTGTTTCGTGCTGTTCTTGTGGTTGGTCAAATTAGCGGTAGAAATCGGTTAAAATGTATCGAAAAATGATATTGGCAACAGTCGGTTGTAATGGTGGGTCCATGGACTGGTGAAGGGGCATCCATTGATGCGACTAGTTCAATAACCACAGTCCGCGACAATACATCAGCAAGGTGTCCACTATGAAAAAACCAACCTGATGAAAAATTCATGCAATAAGCAAGAAACGAACAATAATAAAAAATAAACTGATTTGATGAGCTCTGTGCGTTTGTTCCTACTAAGCCACTAATGATGAATACTAAAAAGTTGTTTTTCGTGTAATGACTACCCTTAATATTTCAGTAACATTTAGCTTTTAAGGTAA
>JASGXE010013398.1:0-12055 GCA_030068105.1 Sinentomon sp. SZTP_YWyxl
CAGCGAATCGATATTTGCACTGGGAGACATGTCGATTCCAACAACGTAAACTCCATTTCGATTAAGCAGCAGTGAAGACCAGACAGTTTGCAGAGTCCCTTGAAAATCACGATTGTACATTTTACAGTCTGCAGTGGAAAAATCTAGAGAATCGTGAATAAGCAAAGCAACCCCTCCACCACTCTTGCTGCAGCGGTCCTGTCTCATTAAGTTGTAGTTGGGAAATTGGAGCTCGGAATCCGGAATTTCGGGAGACCACCACGTTTCACAGGGTATAAAAATGTCCTTTTTATGCAAAGTATAGAAAGAAGCAAATTCCACTCGCTTTTCAATTGACCTAAGTGACTGGCAATTCAGTATATGGAGGCAGAGATTGTCATAGCGACGCCAGAATTGCATTGGGGCAATGAATCGTCCGCGGGAGGAAATGTGGGATCGTTTTGACTATCACTGCTCACTGGAAAAGGAAGGGCAGAAAGCGGAACACTAAAGGCCTCCTCAGATTGTTGCTTGTCTTCAGTGAAAGAAACATCATTTAAGGAAGGGATATTGGAAATCTGAAAGCTTAATGAACGCGTCTGAATGACTGGTGGATTGCAGCAAAATGTCAGATACAGAAATGGGCAGACTTGGCTGAAAAAAATTGCGATCGTGGGCGATGTTATGACTGGCGTGACAATGCGTAATGTAGTATGCACAACAAATAGACCAATATGAAAACAGAGTGAAGTGTTCAAATGAGTTTTGAAAACACAGATAAGAAAAATAATTTTTGTCAGTTCGAGCCACGTTACGAGTATGATTGTGAAAAGAGTAGTGTGAAAAGCAATGAGATGGATTATTAAAAAGTCTTTAGAGTTGGCGGGCCACTTGACCAGCGCTGATGAGGTCTTGTTAAAAAATGTTGCCTAGCCTGAAATGGTTTGACCAAACCTCGATTGTAGCCTCGTCCAGACAGAAATCTGGCAACGTTGCAGCAAACTCATAATTCGAGGTTCAAACCACTGAACAAATTATTCATACTTGGTACTTGACAAATCCGAGATCACAAATGCAAGCTCATCTCACTGACTCAATCGTTTGCGTCTGCGGGCTCGAGTTCAGCAGCGCCAAATCGCCTTTACCTGTTCAGGTTTTCGTGTTTCATGTTTCTGGTGCAGCAATTCTGCTCCAAGCTTTTGGAGGAAAAAGTGACAGTTCTCTATACGAAATATGTCACTCCATCGCGATTCACTGACACTTTGAGTGGCAAAATTGGCTATCAATAAGCTCATCAAAAGTCCTCGAACATATGCGATATTTTTAAGTACTGGTTAACACAGGGGCCATCTAATTTCAACAGGTCTTGGTGCAACTTCACGCCTCACACGAGTGTCATGATGTTTTGCGGTGCATGCTGCGATTGATTCCAATTGGCGCCTGAGTTTATTATGAACTCCTCTAATATGTTCGAGGACTTTTGACAAGGTTATAATAAATTTGGCTGCAAAATGGGTGAATTTTGCGTGGTAAGATCAAACCATTTTGATTTTTAAATGATCCCAACAGTGGCGCAACCAGGATTTTCGTTCGGGGGGGGGATGACCAGAAAATAAATATGGAAACACGGGAAAAATTGCGCCGTAGGCGCGATCCGGGGTTCCATGGAGCGGAGCCCCTGGCAGGGGGTCTGGGGGACAGAGTCCCCCAGAAACTGAAGAAATTTTTGAAATAAGGTGTTCATTTTGGTGCAAAAATTGGGGTCCTCGAGAAGAAAATGAAGTCAAAAGTCGTGCATGAATTTCTCCTTCAAAACTGCAAAAAAGGCAGAATTTTTCTGGTTTCTGTCAGAGCTCGATCCTCCATTGGTTTAGTTTAGTTTAGTTTAGTTTATTAGATAAAATACCAGGCAAAAAGATTAGGCACTGGCGTGTCATAGTGGTAACACTTAAAAACAAACAAGTCCACAGCAAAAATGCAATACAAAATACAATTCAAATAACTGTTACATAACTTTGACTGGTGCATGCGATGCGCTGTTTTGTTCTCACAATTAGCTGTGATGAGCGTGCCAGATTGTTCCACTCCAAGCCTGTACGAGGAAAAAAGGAGTTTGAAAGCACTGAGCGCGTGCAGCGAGGAAGGGCCACGGACACTCCGTTGTCAGTGCGACGTTGCAACGGTTTGACTGAATAGCCATGTGGTAATTCTACATCAATTTCATGGGCGAGTATTCCGTGGAAAAGATTTAAACGGTGATCCTTACGCCGCAGGCTGAGGGGAGAAAGTCCTAATTTTACTAACATGGCACTAACACTCTCCGTACGCCGAAAGTTTCCCGTTATCATCCTAGCAGCTCGACGTTGAATCTTTTCTAACTGACCTGCCTCACCAATTTTAACAGGATCCCAGACACCACTCGCGTATTCCAACAGCGGAAGCACCAGAGACAAATAAGCTTTTTTCCTCGCCTCGAGCGTGGCACCTTTCAAGTTGCGTGTAACGTAGCCTAGCGTTGAACTAGCCTTTGGTGTTGTGAATATGTGCAGCCCATGACAAATCACTCGAGAACGTAATTCCAAGATATTTAGTTTTTTGAACGTTTTGCAAGTTAGTTGAGCCAATACGGTAATGAGGCTGGTGCAGTATAGTCAATTTATCCCCAAAACGCATTGCAACTGATTTTTGAAAATTTATACTCATGCTGTTTAGCTTGCACCAGTCAGAAATTAAATCGAGATCTGATTGAAGAACTAGGCAGTCGTCGGGCGAGTGAAGAGGCCTGTATAATACGATGTCATCTGCAAATAATCTCATTGATGAGAGTGGACCCACAGCAATATCATTAATGTACACTAAAAAGAGCAGAGGACCGATAACACTTCCTTGTGGGACGCCAGATTTTACTGAATATGAGGAGGAAGAAACCCCATTTAGCAACACCTGAAAAGATCGACCAGTTAGGAAAGATTTAATGATTTCCAGCAATTTTTCCGGTATTTTCAAAGCTGACAGCTTCGCAATTAACCGCACATGGCAGACAAGATCAAACGCCTTAACAAGATCAATAAAAATGGCATCGACTGGTGATTTTTTGTCCAACGAGGATGCAATATCGTGAGTAAAGTAAATTGCTTGCATTTCACATGAACGTTTGGGCCTGAAACCAAATTGGTTGGGATGGAAAAACTTTACGCTCTCAAGGAAAGCAACAATGTGCCTGCATAGTGTGCGCTCAAACAATTTAGATGATATGCAAGTTAGGGAAATGGGTCGATAACCTTCTGGTTTAGAGCTAGCTCCACCTTTCTTGAGAATAGGAGATACGTTAGCGCGTTTCCAATCTGTAGGTATTTGTCCACTACGGGCTATTAGGTTAAAGAGATGGTATTGCTCGGGGATCACCCCGAGCAATAACTTTTTGGGGCCAACGGTTGAGCTGGGCGTAACAGTTCTGCGGCACTTCAGGCCTTGGAATAAATACCAGCGGGGCACCGGTGACCACACTCCTTGGTGGTGATGACGGTGCTTGCAGGGATGCGGGATGTTCACGTGCTGACTTTTTCGAGGGGCTGACAGTTCTGATCGGGTGAGAACCTTTCACATGTGAGCTTTTCGGCTGGGACACATTTGGCAAGGATGACGGTTTTGGAGTGACATTGGCTGTCACCTCAACCAGAATCGACGAGCTCCCAGGAGGCACTGGGCCATTCAGGTTTAAGCCACTGCCCGAAATCTTGCCGTTGAAAGTACGAGCATCGTCAGCTTTCGTGGCACTATCCGCTGATGCATCAATTGGCACTGTGACAGAGCAATTCGAACCACTGTCTTTTGAAGGTGAATCTAGTTGAGCGACAATAGCAGCAATCGCATGATCCACTGCCTCGAAATGACCTTCGATCTCCTCAAAATGCGTGCCATAAACGTTGATCGAATTGAAAACTGTGGCTTTCAATTCTGTCACTTTGCTGTCCATGTCCTTCAATGCGTTTACGAGTTTTGGAATGTCCGGAAGGGTCTTAACTGTTTTAGCCAGTTTTGCCTGGCAATCGGAACACGAGATGGAGGTTATCACACTTGAGGCAGGGATACCGGCACATTTCAAGTGAAACCAGACGGCACAGTTTTCCATTCGCAGGTTACACATGACCATCTGGCCAGATCCTTCGGGCTGGCGTCTTTCGAATTTGCAGTTTTCAAAACAATAATCGGTGTCATCCTCAGGGGCTGAAGGAACAACTGAGGAAGCAACTGAAGGTGCTGCGGACTTTTTAGAAGGCATGGCAAAACGAACAAGAAGATCACAGTCTTATTCGCAATCGGTCCGGTAACAAGGCTGATGTGAACGATTGGAAGTACTGCAGTGTACTGCCAGCTTTACGACGGACGAAACCAGCAATATATGAAAATACTTCCGTCCGCCACGACAACAGGAACTCGACGATTGGCTTTCCCAAAATTAAATAATCATAAGTTAATGATTATGAATGATTATGATAGGCCTGTTAAATTATAAATGATATAAAAGTAAAATTCGGAGGTGCCTTTTGTAGTAGGTACCTGCCCGGAAAGATAAAAAATAAGGATTGGATGTCGCACAAGACAGCAAGCTGGTATCCTGGTGAGATGAGAAACATTTTACTGCGAGGACCAAAACATCTTCTTTATCTTCTTCTTTATTATAATCTTCTTCTTCTTCTTCTTTTCTTCTTCTTTATTTCTTCTTCTTCTTCTTCTTTTCTTTTTCTTTATTTCTTCTTCCTTTATTTCTTCTTCTTTTTTTATTTCTTCTTCTTCTTCTTCTTCTTCTTCTTCTTCTTCTTCTTCTTCTTTATTATAAGCTTCTTGCGCGAACATGCCATGGGAGGTGACGGGGTCGTGTGGGAGGCCACGGTATCGATAGGGTGAGGACGGCATCGCTTGTCTTCTTCTTCTTCTTTATTATAAGCTTCTTGTCTTCTTTATTATAAGCTTCCTGAGCGAACATGCCATGGGAGGTGACGGGGTCGTATGGGAGGCGACGGTATCGATAGGGTGAGGACGGCATCGCTTGGGAGGTGACGGGGTCACATGGGAGGCGACGGTATCAATAGGGTGAGGACGGCATCGATTGGGAGGTGACGCCTTCGATTGCAAGGGGAAGGTATCGAATTTCAATTTCCTTGCGCGGGAAGCCACTAGCCTGGCGAGCCAAATGGTCGAGACAGTGACCATTCAAACAAAAAAAAAACAATGCATGAATGAAAGATGAAAGAAGAAAATGTTTTGGTTCGGCCACGTTCCTGACATCAGCTGCATCAGGCCTGGTACAAACTCATGTGTGTGGGTGTGGTGTGTGCGTGTTGACGAAGGAAAGCGAAGTGGTGAACAGAAACAAAACGCAAATGGAGGGATGATAAAAGCAAAATCAGATGCCTACACAAAGCTGCAGATAATCGAAACCGTTGGTCGTTGATTTTGTTTTTGGGGAGTTTCTTTTTCATGCCGGAAAGAATTTCTTCAGTTCCAGTGCGCTCGGCGGTTTGCATCCTGCATCAAGTTTCCTAACTTTTGCAGTTGTCTGGGTCAGTAATTTGTCTGCCGAGACAATGAATTCTTTTTTCACGAAAGTCTGCGAACCAACACGAATTTCTCTCAGCAGGATGTTTGTATTTGATTCCAACCCCCGGTTCATTCAGCCTGTAGCCTGTCATATCCAAATCATCAGTAGCGGCAGCGCTAGAGACGTTGGAGAGATTCATCATTGGATTTATTTGCAATTTGACGGTATCTCTAAACTACACATTCACGACAGTTTGAATAGACGATTGCTCTCTGCGCAAAAAACACTTCTTCTTTTGAGATGGACTGATAGCCCTTCGGCTGGTGGTCCGACTTTTTTTTGTGTTTTTGTTGTGACGTCATGCCACGGTCCCGGCGAGATTCTGGCAAATATCACCTGAGAGTAGCTTCTCTAGCACCCACCGCTCCAGGTACCCAATTAAAATCTAATTATTTTAGTAATGGGTCCTTGCGAGGCACCGGCATACTCCCGAGTGCAATTGCTGCAGCACCCACCTCTCCAGGCAGGAAGACCTCAGTCACAACTGCCAACACTGCCGGTTTTACGGCATTGCCAACGCGCACGATGACCGACATCGAGTATCAGCAAATGATACCAAGTGTCTTCTGTGTTTATGTAACCTGCCAGGCCTCTGACTTCGACCTGGAGCTGTGTGTTCTTTAACGTGCGCAGTGTGATGCTGCACCCAGGACCTTCTTCTGAAGTAATTCCCGAAGGACCAACAGACTGGCCACTTAAGTCTGTCTTTCCGACGGCATCCGCCATGCCTCGCCGAGGGAGGATGCACACAAGATTGTGCCACGGCAAATGCTCGTGTCCCGAATGGGATTCGAACCCGCATCCATCAGGTTACGAGACCGACGCGCTAACCACTGCGCCACGAGGATCGGGCGATGATGTTTTATGGACAGGATGTTTTGTCGAGAGGATATTTTCTTGCTCGGGGACGTTGGAGAACCAATTCTGCAACGTGCAACAACAGCCGAATGCGCAGGATTGTGGTCTGTTTACTACTGTGAATGCCACCTCAGCGCATTAGCCAAACACTCAAGCCTCCAACAGTATGTTCACAACATCATGGGTGGTGTGCACAATCACAGACTGACCCACCTCCGCCTCACCCTGTAATGGGCCAGGAGGGAGTGCGTTGACAGGTAAATCGCGAGATGGATTGGGAGTGCGATTAGAAGAAGGATTAAGAGTGCTGTTGAGCACCGCCAATGTTCCTGTGCAACTTCCTATTGACAACAAAACTAATGTGCATTTGAGAAAGCCACTTTCAAGTCGAAAGGGAAAACAGGCAGTTGGATAAAGTAACCAACAAGGGCATGCCGCTCACAGGTCTGTCGCAGGCAAGCTGAAATGAACACAACCAAAAATGAGCAGCGGAACAACATGTAAGGACTGCACACACTCGTTAGAACCACAAGGAGCAGGCCGAACAAAATGAGTTTTAGCAATGCCAGGCAGCATATAAAAACAGGAGAGCACCATAGCAGCAAAGCCGTTGAGTTTTTAGGCAGGCTTGTGTAAAGGACACAGAATATTTCCACAAATAAAGCATGCCAGGAAACCGTACAACCTGGCGCATAATCCGCCCCAAATGCCGATTCACAACTTTCCATACAGTCGGAAACCTAAGAGCATATCAAACGGACGCTACGAAGTGGCCGCGAAGCGGCCACATGAGCGGCCGAAGGCCGCTCTTCGGGGCGCAGCCCCGATCGGGGGTTGGCGGCCGCAGGCCGCAGGGGGCGGAGCCCCCTAGTAATTTATGCACCCACAGCAACTTGTGTCATTCATCAAGTCAAGTGAGCTGCATTGCATTGAAGAATATTAATGTTGTTTTGTTTGTGTTTCATCTCTATTGGGTCGCACACGGCATTGCTAAAGAATTCTCAAGCCAAGCTGCTAACGACCTCTAGATCTTCCCTGAGAAATGTATGCAAGAAGAAACAAGAATTTTCTGCACGGCCTTCACTTTCACTTTGGGCACGATCATCAGGAATGCATGGTCAAAAGAATGCAGAAAAAAGTGCGAAGAGTTTTCGTCCTTTTTTCTTTTCTTTGTTTTGGATTTCGGGGGGGGGGGGGGAGACGTCCCCCTTGTCCCCCCCTGGTTGCGCCAGTGGATCCCAACCCTGAAAAATTTGGGAGTTCATTTTGTCTGGCAAAGAGTTGTATTCAGACAAAAAGTGATGCCTTCAAACATTGAAAATTTGCGTGCTTTCACTGTATAGAGAGATCTTTTTGGCCTTCGCACAGCCTCCATTCTTCCTTCAAATCACGCATCATTTATCTCGCTTGTTCGACTCCGAATTCTCTGGTGCTTTCTCCGAAGTTGTTTATCTTTTAGGACGCATAACCTCTGCCACGCTTTTCTTCCGAAGGGCTTCTCCTGGACACTCACCGCAAGGTTCGAAGGTGTCCTTGATCCTTGATAGCTATAACGCACGCATATATATACTTACAAGTATTTTGGGCAGAAGCAGAAAACGGGCTTGGTCCTATGGCACATTTTCCAGGGATGCGCTATAGAAATCAATCCTTAGTTATAGCTTTTGAACAGCTTTGTCGGGAAGGCATGTTTGGCGAAGCAACTTCCTGCATTTACGTTTCGTTGGCAACATTTCACCGAAACATGTCCTCACAAATTCGAATGAAATAAACAGTTCGAATAGGTATAGGCCTATGGGCCCTGTAGATAAATACCTTCAATGAGGGGAAAGCGTTTTGATTCCCCCTGATTCACCTGATTCCCCCAAAAAAGGGAGAATCAGGTGAATTATTAGAATGCGATGCTCGATGACACTTTTAAGCTTTTTGCCTGCAATTCACTGAACGTCGAACACCATATGTTAGGCATATCTCTTTAGCCACGACACGACATACGAATCCGCAGAAAAAGATTACCTACGCGCCTCAAATGAAGTGGAAGCAGGACAACTCAATATGAAAATGTTCAATATGGTAAAGACAAGGAAATGTTTACCAAGTGAGGGAAAAACACATCTACGGATAGTTTAGAGTGGTGTGACTGCCAGTGAAACTAGGGCACGGCATATTAGCGACGATGCTGCATGCAAAGGAGTTCCAATCTCCAATTCTTCTCGGAGCCGAATCACGAAGCCGAATGTGATTTCAGATTTTCAGTTTAGCCATTCGTGCCGTAAACCCTTAATTTACGCAGAAAATATCTGGCCTCGGGAATTGTCAAATTTCACTATAGAACCGTCAAATTTCAGAAGGCACCATATACAGGTGGTCCAGAAGTCACGCACCAATGCGACTACAGCTGCCTATTTGAGTTTCTCTGTTTTTTCCGGTTGCGTGGCGCCGTACGGCAGCTACAGCTTGCGGAGCAGCGTCGCTGGAGTTCAGCCGAAGACCATCGGTGTTCAGCGCGCACCGCCCGGGGCAACATCCCCAAAAACCAATTATGTGTGTGGCAGGTATTCTCGGACCTTTTTTCATTGAGAGTAATCTCAACGGGCCCACGTACCGGGACCTGTTGGAGCATCTCTCCACCATTGTCAGACATCTTGCAGTATCCAACACGCCCCACGACCGTGGCAACACCGTGGCAACACCGTGGCATCTGTTCGTTTTGAACTTCGTGAATGTGCCTCTTCTGATTTCAGTGCCTACATTGACAAAGCTATCTCATCAACCCATTCTCGGCCTTTTTGGCGCTTTATTAAAAACTTGCGTTCAACGCGTGGTTGCCATCACTTCGATGTCCTGATGGACTTGTTGCGCATTCCGCTTGTGAAAAGGCTGAATTGCTGGCTAAAACTTTTCAGAATACAGTTTCTCATGTCGTTATCAACGCAAATTTGCACCGTTTTCATCCCAGCTTTGTCTGTCCCGCTCCCACTTCAGGAACCAATCCGAACACTTTCTCCATTTCTCGAACAGGCATTGAGAATCTTTTATCTAAATTATCTGCCAGGAAAGCTGCAGGCAGCGATCTCATCCCGCCAAAATTTCTAAAATCGCTTTCGTTTGAACTCTCCTTTTTTCTTGAATTGATCATAAAGAAGATCTACCTTGACCTTGCAATCCCTGACGATTGGAAAGTGGCTAACATTATCCCAATACCAAAAAAAGGGCCATCAGAGGATCCAGACCTTTATCGTCCGATTTCCCTTCTGTCTACGACCAGCAAAATTTTTGAAAAGATCCTCTATTCCCACCTCTATTCTCATTTAATGTCCAACAATATTTTGCACCCTGCCCAGCATGGATTTAGAAAGGGATTTTCCTGCGTTACACAGTTAATTGATTTCGCATTTGAAATTGGTTGCACCCTTGAATCAAAAGGTAGTTTGCATGCAATATTCATTGATTTTAAAAAGGCTTTCGACTTAATTCCACACAACTTACTTTTGCACAAACTCTCACTGCTTAAGTTTCCTGCTCCGTTGATTTCTTTGGTTCAGCACTTTCTGTCTGGGCGTTTCTTCCGAGTTTCTGTGGAGGGTGAGTTTTCTACCAGGCGACCTGTCACTTGTGGAGTCCCACAAGGAAGTGTATTGGGTCCACTTTTATTCATTACGTACATTAACGATCTCCCCATGGTGTTAACCTGCAAATCCAGGCTCTTTGCTGATGACTTGGTCATTTACGGTCCTCCTCAGGTTTCGACGTTGCAGTCCAGCCTTGATGCACTTCAATCATGGGCAAGTACCTGGGGTTTGGTAATTAACACAGCGAAGTGTAATTGGATGCTGTTCCAAAGGCAAAGTACCACAGCCCCTACCTGCTCTTATTCCATTGGTGGTCAGCCCATAGCCAAAGTTTCTGAATTTAAATATTTGGGTGTCTATCTCTCAGACGATCTCTCTTGGGATGCCCATATCAATTATGTGTTGGCCAAAGCAAAAAAAGTCCTGGGCATGTTAGTACGAAACATCAGGCCTGCCCAGTCATCAGCTAAACTTAAAGCATACTCTAGTCTTGTGTTACCTATCTTGGAATACGCATGTGAGGTTTGGGACCCATTTCTTTTCCGTCATATTTGCATGCTTGAGAGGCTTCAACGGAGTGCCGTAAGATTCATTTGTGGTGATTACAGACGGACTTCGTCAGTCTCCGAAATGATTTCGCGCCTCGGTCTTGAGACTCTTTCTCAAAGACGTTCTAACAGACGCCTAAAGTTCCTCCAGTCAATAATTAAGGGTACCATTTGCACCTCACTTCCGTCTGATTTTTCCCAAAGGATTGTTCCTCGCCGCACTGACAATGGCCACTTTATTGAATACCCCATTTTGAAATTTAATAAGCACTTTAACAGTTTTTTTCCCCGTACAGTCCGCGAGTGGAATGCACTTCCCTCCTCGGCACCCCTCTTTGCACGCTTACCATAGTGTTACAACGTGGATCTGTACCTAATCTAGTTTAATTTGGTTGCAGCCCAGACCTCTCGCCCTCGTATTCTTGCATATAATTTTGCTTTTGCGCCTATGCCCTAGTTCATTTTATTGTTTGACTTTCTCTTCTTTTACGATTTGTTTGACGTTCAACTTCAATGTTGAGATTTGAATAAATAATAATAATAATAATAATAACACCGCAAACAGTGGATAATTTTAATTCCAACAAGATGGTGCCCCAGCTCATAACGCCGCCTTCATCGGAGACTTTTGTGATGGTTACTTCTCCGGTCCCCCACCGGTGGATTGGCCGGCGATGTGTAGAGTGGCCTATCCATTCAAAGTGTAGAGTGGCCTATCCATTCACCAGACCTGTCGCCACTTGACTTCTTCCTTTGGGAGCACCTGAAGTCCCGGGATATGCCAATCAACCGGACATAGACAACCTCAGACAACTGATCTCTGACGAATGCGCCCTGATCACACCGGGCCAGGTGTTCTGGTTAATGTCCGGTACGCTTTCGAACGTTGCCTCTATGAATCAAGACTGCACCCGCTTTGAGCAATTGCACTGACGCAACAAGTGAAATGCGGTGCGAAATAGACACTCAACAAACTCGACTCAAAAAAGACCATGTCATTGGTGCGTGACTTATGGACCACCCTGTATATAGATAAAACACAGAAGAACTCCAGTCATCGACCGCGTTATGCATGAGGTAACCTTTAACTAAGGGATACTTTGAACGTCGAATACCAAAATCCCCGTCGGTATTGCATGCCAATTAATGATGCCCGATTCTGGCCTTTTGGCACATGAGAGATATTCATTGCCTGACCAGAGATCTTTAAAGGAGAAAGATAAGAAACTCGAGTAGTTCCCTGAAGCCGCCATGGCGCGGCGCTGCGTACGCTTTTTGATGGGATTTGCGAGAAATTGAACACAGGCCCAGACCATCGCCGGTGCCTCTAAATTCACAAAAACTGCTGTAATTTTTAAAGTTTTGGGCGATCCACATGATCTTGGTATCGGATGAGAGATGAAAAGAATGATGATCTTGAACGACGAATAAAACTCATTTGATTCCAAGATTTGGTACAGAATGGCCCTTTAATAGCAATGGTCGTTTTCTTTCCC
>JASGXE010013399.1:0-11477 GCA_030068105.1 Sinentomon sp. SZTP_YWyxl
ATCGAAATGAAATTTTCACAACACAAATCTATCCACTGATTGGCTATTTAGTTGAACCTGAGGGTGAGTTGCAATGGGGAATACGGCCGTAACCCTTACAACTTCATAATCCCTGGCCATGCCCTTATGAAGAAGTTCTTGTTCTCTTCAGTCTTCGAAGGTTTGCAAAACTGACCAATTTTATGTGGCAATATGCAGCCAAACGAAAACTATCACAATCTCGTTTTGTTCATTTGCCTTTCCGCCATCTTTGGATCTTTTGATTTTGATTCATTGATTGGTGTTTGCGGATGGTCAAAAATGAAAGAAAACATTTTTCCTCCCACATACGTATACAGAGGCAGGCATGATCATGATTTTAAGTTGATGGCTCGGCATGCATGTCGGAATGTTGGAAAGTTTTCCTTCGTAAATAGAACTGTCAATGACTGGAATGCCTTATATGCTGGTGTTTTCGGCAATGGGGATGATTTGAGCCAAAATGGGTTCAAGAGGAATGTGCTGAATATGGTCCCTGAGTAACAGCTAATATGGTGTTGATCATGCCTCATTGTTGCTTCTTGCATTGCACCTGCAGTTTGTACAATTTTCATAATTGTTTATCTTGAAAGTTGGTTTGTTATATTTTTATTTCGCTATGGCAAAGCTTCGCTGCTTGTTAATTTGCGCTGGACTGTGTCCCAGCAATTTAAATTGAATTAAATCAAATGTGCTGCACCAGTCTCTGGTGTTGGGACTTGAGACCTACATTCATTTGATAATAACTCCCCCACACCCCCACCTGCCTTCACTTCTGCTAACACAAGCGCGGCTCTGTACTGCCGCTTCAGCATCCCTCCTGCCGCCTCCATCTCAACCATCGCCATATTCTGTGGCATACACAATGTTCGATCAATAGGCCAACTTTGCCTTTTTCTGTGCGATGTGCAGCTGACAGATAAAGATCCTGATAGAACTCCTTTCTAACCTATGAAGTAGTGGTACAGCAATTGGTGAAAACCTTCCACAAGGATTTAATGAAAATGGAAAACAGCACACTGTGCATCCAGGCAGTCCACCAATTTTTAAAATTAGTTTTTACCAAAAAAACATGAAATTTCAGAATCAGTCATTTAAATCAAAATCAGGATCTGTTCTTCAAAAATGTCTGTACCAGCGGGATTGGAACCCATAACATCACGATTTGTACTCATATCTGCCCATCCTGGAATGGGATATTCTTGCTTATTTTTCCCAAAAACAGAGTGTTGACATGCATCCGTCTGAAAAGATTTGTGTTTTTGGACACTATGGACCATTGTGAACAAATAAGTTGGAGTAGCTTTTTACGTCGGCTGACCTCCAGGGGTACAGAAAAGAAAAACATGGGATGCCACTAAAGGTTAATGCCACGGATGTACCCTAAAATTCTATGTTTGCGATTGCTCTTGCCAGGCGAGTTTGACGTTTTGCACTCCGCATGGATAGAATATGGCTCACGTTGCGTCACCATTGCGGTCACGCCCACAGAACCAACTCAAGAAGACGGGGTTGCGATGGTCTTGCAACGTGTGCCACATTCAATCCATCTGTGGAGTGGAAATCGTCAACTCGTATAGCAAGACCGAACTGAAGTTGAATAACCCTCCAAACTTCCTTCCACCCCTTCCTCCTCATCTTCCTTCCTTCTTATCTTGCATCTGATGTATGGATGATCCTTGTACAATGCGTGTATGACGTACTGATATCAAATGTGATGTGACCGGTATACAGTTGTCCAAAATCACTTTTGAGGTAAAACACCTTTGAGACAAAAAGCACTTCTTGAGGCAATATAGCACTTAGTTTGAAGCAAAAAATCACATTTGAGGCAAAAAGTACGTCTGAGCCAAAAAGCACTTGTGAGGCCATGGCAAGGAAGAAATGTTGCGAGACAAAGCGGGGCATGAACATTCACAACACACAAAAATGAACATTGTGCAAATGAATGTTTGGAGAAAAACACACAGAAAACGATGATAAAACTACATTTCCGACACCCATGCACATTGCACAGTCAACCAAAAGTCCTGAATCATGAGAAATATTAAAAGGTCTGGCTACGACAGGGGACATATAATTTCAATAGGACTTGATGCAACTTCATGCCTTTGACGAGTGCCATATTGTTTTGTGGTACATGGTGCTACTGATTCCAACTGCGCCTGATTTAATAATGAACTCCTATGTACAGAGAATTTTGTTAATTAGTGCACAACAGGTTAGGTGCAGAAGATGCTTCAGCTAGTGTCACATCACAGTTGGAAGGTGAGACCAGCACCCTGCTACTGGTGGTATCCCAAAGGTTACAGCATGCACACAGCAACCAAAAATCAAAATTCATGATGTGTCAAGCAAAACGAGATTAATAGAAAAAACACCTCTTCCAGGGGGGGGATAAGACTGGGGTATCTGAGGCGGGCCTCTGGCCTTTCGCCTCACTCATCGACACACCTCTTCCACTGCATGCCACATGCATATCCTATCACTGTTTAAACAGGGACAAAACCGAGGTACAATTCCACCTTCACGTGCCATCGCCCAGATTTTCAAGGGACCAACGGGAGATCCTCTGACACCGAGCCCAATTCGAGTACAGTTCAAACGTCAATCTCTCCCTAACTGGTTTCCGGGCCTCGACTGCGTCCGAGGTCCCCGTCAGCATCTCCGATATTTGTCGAACTCCGCGATGGGCTGGCTGGGAGCAGGAAACCTGCTTTCGAGGCACCCGTCGGCATCTTTTATCGTGGCTCCGCAAAATGCCTAATTCTGGTAGTTTAACATCGGACGGTTTTTCTTTTAAATTCATAAAGCTGTTTCCTGTTGTTTTCTCTAAATTTTTGTACATAATAATTATGAAGTAGATGCTCACAGCAGGCCAGCTGCCAGAAAGATGGAAACATGCCTATATTTTCCCTGACCCCAAGAAAGAGGATCGTTCCCTGGTATCCTCCTACAGGCCGATTAGTTTGACTAGTCCTTGCTGCAAAATTTAAGGCAGGCCATTCTTGTGAAACACAATTGGCAAGCTTTGTGCAGTGTGCTTCAAGTGTTTAGATCAGTCTGGACAATTAGATGCTGTTTTCTAGACTTTCAAAAGGCTTTTGACATGGTACATTCATTGGTTCAGAAGCTAGAAAAATTCAGTCGTTTAAGCCCTCTGATTCTGTGGATTGCTGACTTTCTTACAGGGCGGACTCGGAGTGTACATTTGAAAAACTACATTGCCGCTCCCGTGTTAGTAACCTCTGGGGTGCCTCAGGGTAGTGTTTTGGAACCAATTTGTTTTCCATAATATCAATGACTTGCCTTTTAAGTTGAATTATCATGTGCATTTATTCGCCGATGATTGTGTGGTTTCTTGGGAAGTTCGTTCTGTTGTGGATGCAGTTACTTCAAAATAACTTAGTCCTAATCTCTGAGTGGTGTGGAACCTGTAGTATGCAGTTGAATGTAGAGAAGTGTGCAGTTGTTCATATTACGACTAAAACAATGCCAATCCATGCTACATACTCCATAATGGTTCTCAGCTGCCTGTTTGTGATAGCTTTAAATATCTGGGTGTGACTTTTACCAGTACTCTCAAAGTCTTAATTGGAATTTGCATATTTCTCATGTGGTTAAGCATGCCAATTCCGCGTTTTTTTCTGTTCGTCGCACTTTTTATCACGCCAGTACAGCTACAAAGGAAATGGTTTATTTTTGCCTGATTAGGTCCTTATTGGAGTATGCATCGTTGGTGTGGGACCCTTATCATGCTTTGCAAGTAAGTCATGTGGAAGGAATTCAGAGGAAGGAACGGTTAGTGACTGGTATGTTTGTACCCCATGAACAGTGTGTCAGACATGCTTGGCCAACTGAGTTAGCAGTCCCTTGCCCTGCGTAGAAAAGTTGCAAGGCTAGCAGGTATTTTTCTGTCCCTCAAGAACATTGGGGGTTGGTCGACCTTTAAGGAATTTCTTTGCCCGCCTTGTTATCTGGGTAGACACGACCATGAATTTAAGTTGACTCCTGGTAAATCACATAAAGATGTAGGCTTGTTTTCCCTAACTGTTCGGTCAACAAATGACTGGAATTCGCTTTCTCCCCTGATTTTTGGTGGAGCTCATGACATCAGTGCTGTTACTTTCAAGAAAAATTTGGTGGATTGGTTCACTGGAAAACGTTCTTTCTCATAGTAGTGTATATTTACATGTTATTCCCCTCTGTTGATTTGTGCCGGAGTAGCCTCCATGCAAATTAAATAAAATAAAATAAATAAATAAATCTCCGGGTTTGCTGCAGTCCACGATGAGCTGGCCGGGATGCCCATTTAAGGGGGGGGGGTAAACCCTACGCGTCGAATTTTTTTGTTTCGACGGATTTTTTTGAAATTTTGCAGGTGAAAAGAGCATAAAAAATTGTGAAGATTGATATATTCACATGTTAATTTGTGTGCCTTACACCGGAGTTACAGACAAACATAGGTGCGAAAAAGGCCATCGGTAAAAATGCATCTCCTCCTAAACCGTCTGGCAGAATGAAGCCATATTTCCCCTGTGGACTTAAAATTACCTTATCTACAACAAAAGAGCCACTTTTGCCAATTTGTATCCTGATTTTAATTTATTGCAGAATAAGCGTGACCGTACCGCTAAGCGCCTAATATTTAGCAGCTTTTCTGCAGTCGCATGCTAATAAAACCAAAATAGAGCTTAAAACTTAAAAACGGCTTCTATTTTCGGTTTCCTCTGAAAAATTTGGTCCAGTACACCAAATTTGAACATTTTGCATGAAAAATTGTGGGAGGAGATGCATTTTGAATGCTTTCGCTTTTTGAAAAAAGAGAAATGCGAGAAAACCGCAAATGTTTGTGTCGAGAACGCAAGAAAACCAATGCGACTGAGTTTCGGATAATCGGCTCTATCTTGAAAACTATTCAAGTTACAGAAAATCTGAAGAGAGTTTTGGAAATGGCAAAGTCTGGCCTATAACATGAACATAAAAAGAAAAAAAAATCTTTTTTCCACTTTTTTGCAAAAACCCATGGTTTTACCCCCCCCCCCCCCCCCCCTTAAGAAATGCATACCGTTTTGGGCACTTTCCCATCTAACCACGTGTTAATGTTCTGATCCTCCAAAAAACAGGGGAAAACGCTTGAAACCAAGAAGGGTCAGGCTAGGTTAGGTCAGGTCACTTTAGGGCAGGTTAGACAAGTTAGGTTTGGTTAGATTAGCTTTAATTTTCACTTTTTCGTCACACGAAAAATCGGGATGTGCTCAAATCAGTAGGCATTTCTTATAGACGCGGACGGGACCGAGAAATCCTCCTGAACCTCGCCAACCTCGGACTCGCGATCCTTCGGGCCATCAACGGTATGCATCAATTTGGCTGTCGGGTGCCAGATTTTTGGCCGGATTTTGGTTGCAATTTGAGACCAAGGCTGCATGCCAACTGCCAATGCAAAGCTAAAAGGAATTGGATGCAACGCAAGTCAGCAGCGGGGTAAAGTGCAATTGGACACATGAAGGGAGGGAGCAAATTCACTTTTGATTCACGCATCCACTGACTTGAATACATCGACACTTGAATGCTTTGCTTTAACAGACATGATCAATTTATGACTTCTTTTTTAAGTGGTGTCGCCTGACGAAGCCCTATGTTTGCGAGGGCGAAACGTCGCGCAGCTCAACTACTCAACGAACGGCTCGGCTGTTAGTAACTTTTTCAATTATGTTCTGTGATTTATGACCTCATTCGCAAGGGCGCCGGAAGAAAAAAAATTCAGGGGGGGCGAAGCATAGGCCACACAGCGGCCCATAGCTCAGGGGTCCGGGGGCTGGGATACAAGGGGCGGCGCCCCTGGTGGGGGGTCTGGGGGGCAAAGCCCCCAGAAGCTCTCAATATAATCTATGCGAAAATTTGCAACCCAAAAACAACTCTCAGG
This sequence comes from Sinentomon sp. SZTP_YWyxl, assembly GCA_030068105.1. Lineage (NCBI taxonomy): Eukaryota > Metazoa > Arthropoda > Protura > Sinentomata > Sinentomidae > Sinentomon > Sinentomon sp. SZTP_YWyxl. The sequence goes on from JASGXE010013399.1 coordinate 5,945, forward strand.
ACAATTGCAGAATATGAAAAACTCAACAGTCACTTACCTGCGTGCTGAGTGACGTGACAAAGGTGTTTTTTACTCAATTTGAGTAAAAAACGTTATTTCAATACTGATTATTTAAAGCAGTTTTTCATCACAAAATGAATAATTGATTTCAATCAATCGATACAAGTCATCCGGTTGCAAAACAATCTTTACACCGCTCTCTCCAAGCTCGAAATAGTTTTTTTTTGCCTTTCGGACCACTGTGAAAAATAACACGATACACAACAGCAGAGAACCATCTGCCTCCTGTTATTCCCGTGTTATTGGAACGGTCAGTGCGCACCAATCCACTGCAGTAGGAAACTGTAGGAAACCGATTTGAGATCTCAATGCAGACTGATCATGCCAATTGGGCATCTTTAAAAAGGTTGAAGGGAGGAGTTTTCTACCAATGCCACATAATTGCCACAGCCGTCTTGCTCTTCTTTGTGACCTATATGCGACGCGTGGACTTATTTAAAGTCACACTCACAAGAAAAACAGCACACAGCGCGAACGTTAAAGTTGTTCGATCATATTGGTGGGTTTGGAACAGAAATTGCAGCAAATCAATTCAGTGCGGGACCTGTCCAGATACTTTACAACGGTGGCAGCATCTGGGTTTTAGGAGGGGCAATGCCCCTCCTAATTTTTTCCAGGGGGGCAAGCTGCCCCCCGGCTCCGGCGCCATTGCCTCATTGCTGTCGTTTCGAGATCGATGATGATCCTACAGACAGAGAACAGAATAGGTGCATTGGTAAAATTGAAAGCTAGGAACATTCACACCACCACCGCAAGCAAAAGACAATGACAGTGATCCCAAATCATGCAGAATTATGCACGATAAAACGTTTTCCACACCTGATGTAAATTTCTGCTGGTTAGGAGTTACGACCAAACAGTGGAGCTAGATGCGCATAGACATGCTATCCACCTGCCTCCGCAGTCCATGAAGACCCTGTTAGCACATGGACATCTTTCGTTAGTGACATCATCACGATGTAAGAGCTGGATTTAAACCATCAATCTTTCTCGCCATGATGTCTGGTCCTGTCTCATCCTGTGCAAATGAGCAGCTGTCAATGCTCACATCAAACAGAATCCCAATTTAGAACAATCGTACTGCTCGGCGCCTTCTCTTCTGAACTGTGGATGATTATGTAATATCGTTTTCAAATGCTGGTCGAGCATATAATTATGTGCGAATAAAGTAAACCTGTGGGAAAGTAAGGACGCTAAGTTGCAAGAACTCTAAGCCATTATTTGGGCCAGGATTGGTTGGCGTAAAAGCCAGTAGGTTCAAGTAGCGAAGGCCTGTAAAGCAGTGGGACCAGGGTCAGGGCAAAAATCCAGCCGGACCAGGTATGGAAGGACTTTATCCCAGTGGGGCCCAGTTATCGGAAAGACTCAACGCCAGAGGTTGATACCGCCATCATGTCCTGTGCTGTGTGGTGTTGAACTTATTCGCTCAACCCTACAGAATAGAATCGCTCAATTACCGTACCGTTGAGAATGGACTCGCAAAACATGACAGATGTGTCGAAACAACAGAAGTAGTGATTTGACTAAAAATGAGTGCCCATTTCAACTTATGGCTAACTTGTGCCCGTTCCAAAAATGCCCTTTTAATCGAAAAATGGGTGCCATTTTTAACAATATGTACCCTTTCAAAAAGTGCCCTTTTATTCTAAAAATGAGGGTGGCCTTTTTAACAACCCTTAAAAAAAGAGCATACATGTCGTTTTTACTTTCCAATCTCTCATTTTTTATTTTTCTTGTAAGAAAGAAAAAATGTTAACAACAATACCTTGTATTTCATGGCCGACAGCTGACGAAGGTTCACACCCATTCTTTCACTTAGCATAGCCCATGTTATCTTGTTATCGGTGTGAGCTGTAGAGATAACAGCATGCTTGGCTAAGTCATGGAAACTGATTATGTTTCTCAGCATGCCAACGGTCTTGTAGAATGGGCAGAAACAGTCGTAGGGAGTATATCTGAAAAGAGAGAAGAAAGAACAATGAGCATTGATGTGAAAATATAAACAAGAAACATAGGCAATGCCCCCTCAACAGCTTTTTGGTGTACAGTGTGTTGCAAAAAAGGTTTAAAAATACAGAGGGGGGATGGGAGATTATGCTTTTCACACATATTGGTCCAGAGAAGACGATAAGCAAACCATTGACCAAGAATCACTGTGCGGCAAAACATCACACCGTTTTTCGTCTCCAAATAATATACCATGTCGAATTTGATTTGCCTTTTCCGTTCGTAGAGGTTATCTGGAACACAACAGGTTCATCACGGGGTGCTTCTTCAGGTATAAAGTATCAAAGAGGTCGATGGGAGAGATGAGATGACAAATGGACGAAGTGTGCTTCAATTTTTCGTCTCCGTACATGCGAAACCTAATTTTGCAAATGAGATCCATCATCTCCAATTCCCTCTATTCTATCCTACTCCATCTCCTCTCTTTATTCTGGCAGAATTACTGTCCTCATACCTAGATGTGTTTTTCCCATTTAACTGTTGCTTCCGGAAGTTTTTTTCTCTCTTTTTACTCCTACGCAGACGGTAGAAATTAAAGTGTCAGATTTAATTCAGCAAAGCTTTCTGCAACTGTCTGAACAGTCGCTATTTTTACATGTATGAGTACATTAATTCTGCCGCTGCTGTACCTTGATTTGCAATAAAATGTTTCGCAGATACAGAAGGAAAGGCAGACGGCGATTTCCATTTGCCAAATATTGTCATACCCATCGGTGTAGAGAGGACAGAAAGTTAAACAATTCGCCAAGAATCACTTTGCGGTCAAGCACTGCACTGTCAAATTGTCGCATTTAGACCATATGTGTGGCAATCATTTGTTTATTTTGCAAATAGATATGATCTGGCATTACGTCTCCATATTTGTCAATGTGAAATTTTTCTGCAAATGTACACCTGCATTTGAACAGTGCCTGGGCCACCTGTTTACAATAGGATTGCCAAGAACAGTCCATTTGCTGACAATATGGCCCTTGTCACTCCAACTCAGAAGACATTATTGTCGATTGAAAACGATAAAGGAGTTTCGAGCAACAACAAAACGAAAATAACTCGTAACTGCACTTTTTCGAAGCAACAAACAGACTTCAAAACAAAAAACATCAAGTTGACTGTGACAATGAGATTGTACAATAGGTACTAAGTGAAAAGCAAAATGAAAAAACACCATTCACACATACGAGTTCTGTTGCAAGAAATCATCCTTGAGGATCTTTGCTATTTCAAGGGTGACCTTATCTCCTTCCGACAGTGAGCTTTTCCCAACCAATTGCACGATCTCGGACAATTCCTCTTCCTTCTGCAAGATCTTTTCGACTTTCGCACGGAGCGGGACAAAGTCCTTGAAGTGCCTGTGGTAGTAATCGTCCAGTTCTCTCATGTAATTGCTGGAAAGAGGAAGTTCAGTATACTTTTTCGAACAAAGTTGTCGAATGGTAGGTCATAATGGACTCGTGTCATAATCAGTAAAGATGGCAACAAACCAAGAAAGCAAGCACAAGCTGATTGAATTTGTCCTTGAGCTCTGACCGTCTTGGTGTCCGTTTCACCGTTTTCACTGTTTCACTGAACACCTGGCCACAAAAAAAGTTAGTAATTTGTCCTTGAGCTCTGACCGTCTTGTAGTCCGTTTCACCGTTTTCACTGTTTCACTGAACACCTGGCCCAGTTCAAAAAGTTAGTGATTTGTCCTTGAGCTCTGACCGTCTTGTAGTCCGTTTCACCGTTTTCACTGTTTCACTGAACACCTGGCCCACATCAAAAAGTTAGCAATTTGTCCTTGAGCTCTGACCGTCTTGTAGTCCGTTTCACCGTTTTCACTGTTTCACTGAACACCTGGCCCAGTTCAAAAAGTTAGTGATTTGTCCTTGAGCTCTGACCGTCTTGTAGTCCGTTTCACCGTTTTCACTGTTTCACTGAACACCTGGTCCAGTTCAAAAAGTTAGTGATTTGTCCTTGAGCTCTGACCGTCTTGTTGTCCGTTTCACCGTTTTCACTGTTTCACTGAACACCTGGCCCAGTTCAAAAAGTTAGTGATTTGTCCTTGAGCTCTGACCGTCTTGTAGTCCGTTTCACCGTTTTCACTGTTTCACTGAACACCTGGCCCAGTTCAAAACGTTAGTGATTTGTCCTTGAGCTCTGACCGTCTTGTAGTCCGTTTCACCGTTTTCACTGTTTCACTGAACACCTGGCCCAGTTCAAAAAGTTAGTGATTTGTCCTTGTGCTCTGACCGTCTTGTAGTCCGTTTCACCGTTTTCACTGTTTCACTGAACACCTGGCCCAGTTCAAAAAGTTAGTGATTTGCCCTTGAGCTCTGACCGTCTTGTGTCCGTTCACCGTTTTCACTGTTTCACTGAACACCTGGCCCAGTTCAAAAAGTTAGTGATTTGTCCTTGAGCTCTGACAGTCTTGTAGTCCGTTTCACCGTTTTCACTGTTTCACTGAACACCTGGTCCAGTTCAAAAAGTTAGTGATTTGTCCTTGAGCTCTGACCGTCTTGTAGTCCGTTTCACCGTTTTCACTGTTTCACTGAACACCTGGTCCAGTTCAAAAAGTTAGTGATTTGTCCTTGAGCTCTGACCGTCTTGCAGTCCGTTTCACCGTTTTCACTGTTTCACTGAACACCTGGCCACATAAAAAAGTTAGTAATTTGTCCTTGAGCTCTGACCGTCTTGTAGTCCGTTTCACCGTTTTCACTGTTTCACTGAACACCTGGCCCAGTTCAAAAAGTTAGTGATTTGTCCTTGAGCTCTGACCGTCTTGTAGTCCGTTTCACCGTTTTCACTGTTTCACTGAACACCTGGCCCACATCAAAAAGTTAGCAATTTGTCCTTGAGCTCTGACCGTCTTGTAGTCCGTTTCACCGTTTTCACTGTTTCACTGAACACCTGGCCCAGTTCAAAAAGTTAGTGATTTGTCCTTGAGCTCTGACCGTCTTGTAGTCCGTTTCACCGTTTTCACTGTTTCACTGAACACCTGGTCCAGTTCAAAAAGTTAGTGATTTGTCCTTGAGCTCTGACCGTCTTGTTGTCCGTTTCACCGTTTTCACTGTTTCACTGAACACCTGGCCCAGTTCAAAAAAGTTAGTGATTTGTCCTTGAGCTCTGACCGTCTTGTAGTCCGTTTCACCGTTTTCACTGTTTCACTGAACACCTGGCCCAGTTCAAAACGTTAGTGATTTGTCCTTGAGCTCTGACCGTCTTGTAGTCCGTTTCAACCGTTTTCACTGTTTCACTGAACACCTGGCCCAGTTCAAAAAGTTAGTGATTTGTCCTTGTGCTCTGACCGTCTTGTAGTCCGTTTCACCGTTTTCACTGAACACCTGGTCCAGTTCAAAAAGTTAGTGATTTGTCCTTGAGCTCTGACCGTCTTGTAGTCCGTTTCACTGTTTTCACTGTTTCACTGAACACCTGGCCCAGTTCAAAAAGTTAGTGATTTGCCCTTGAGCTCTGACCGTCTTGTAGTCCG
>JASGXE010013400.1:0-11751 GCA_030068105.1 Sinentomon sp. SZTP_YWyxl
TGAGGTAATTTAATTCAGGAAGTGGGCATGCAATGAGAAAATTTCAAGGTTGTGGGTCAACCGGGACCGAGTCATTAACACATGTTTGCAATAAACTGCACACTTTTCACGAAGCGATGGTGCCCAGAAGCTGGGGTTTGTCGGATTCTGAAGTCTGAATATCAATCTCTAGAAACGTCAAAAACATTGACCGCATGGTGTGAAAAAACTTTTCCGAGATGCCATGAATGGCGTAAAAACATGGGACGTGTTGGAAAAAAACCCCAGAATGGCAGAAAAAGTAAGGGTTGAGGTTGGAGAGCTGAGTGATGTTTGGTTCTTTCAAAATTTCCGTCTTTCTTTTCTGTGGTATTTTTCTGTCCAACAGTAAAAAAAAAATATTGAAAAATAAGCAAGCAAAATGGTGAAATGCTTGCTGGGGCCTGATCCTTGGTGAGAACCAAATTTCCTGATGAGGATGAGGGTAAAAAACTGATTTTTGGGGTAATTTGACTCACATTTTCATTTCCCAATAGAGAAACCCCCAGAAATAAATCTTTCATGAGCACTGGCCACAGCCTTTCACCTATAGCTCGTGACTACTCCTGGATGAGTTGTCACGGGACTTCCGAATGACCCAGAGGCAGGGATTTTTCTAGGATTTTTGAAAGACACCGGAGTTTTCCCGAGATTTTTGCAAACCCAGTGTTGTTCATAGTGTAGTCATAGGCGAAATGACACTTGCATTTTTGCCCACGTCATGGCTCGATTTCACAAAAAGAACATGATTTTGGAGAGGTGCCACCCCTTCGGCAGCTTGCTGCCTTTTGGTAATGCTTTCTGGCATGTGAGCATGCGAACTGCAAGACCAAAAATCATCTCCATTCTGTAAAAAACGGGAAGCAGAGACTACCCATAGCAGTGAAGCAAACATGCAACAAATTCACCACATCATTTTGCCCTTGGGCATGAAACCGTCATTGTTCATTTAGATGGGGTGCAGGAAAGGAACAAGCTCATTTAGATTGGTGCTCTTCCTCCATGATGTGATACCGTATAGGTATCATTCATAATTCACAGAATTTAACAAGCAATAATTCTGGGGGCCCACAACTGAATCGCGGGGGCCCCGCGAAGCACAGCTGATATGATCCACATTTCAAAAGTTTATAGCTGCTGTTGTCGTAAGTTACTACTGCATGCAGATCATCTTAGTTGTAGATCATCAGTAGTAGATTATTTTAGTAATTATTGTGTTATGTTTTCCCTATGAAGACTCACTGATGGGAAATCAACGAAAACACTTTGTAAAAGCCAAATATTAAAACACGAAACAGTTTACATTGGTGCTAAAACATACTCTTGCGTCCGTTTTCAACCTCTGAAATGAAGATTTTCAATGGAAATTTGGAATGGCTCTAGTGAGTTCAACTTGCCATTTAAGTTCATATTCATTCACAATCTATTTATATTCAACAAAGAATGGATGATCTTTTATAGATTTCAATTCATCATGTTTACCTTATGTGTTCAATATCTGATCACTGATCAGATGGGTAATTACGCAGTGTTTCTAAAATGCAAAGGCTTCTCCACTCTCCATACAAACACCGGCGCCGGTGTTATTCTTCTCTCTTCTTCACCAATTATCTTTGCTTGGTGATATTTAACAAATTACGATTCCTGATATTTCGTCACAATGTGCTACAGGGTGTTTTACATGATGCACTTCAAAATCACGTCCATTCCCTGAATGAAATCTCTGTGAGGGACAATGTCTGCTTGTCTCACATTTCTTAGGTTTATGGAAAAGGAAAAAGTTGTAGGATTACAAGTTAAAATGAGGGCGGAACATTGGATTCAGTTTATTTTCATCGTGAGTTCCTGGTGGATCGGATGTTTGCACTCATTTAGAATGGTTTCTGCTCACTAGCAATTGATTTTAAGATTCATCAAATGAAAGACACGTTACCTTTTCAGACATCTTGTCAAAAATAGAATAATTATTATGACTATCATTGATGCATAGATGAAGTTTATTTTCCTGGTTGCGGTTGATGCTATTCACGCTCAAAAACTGTTCGATTGTTCATCTGGTTTCATCTGCCTGTTCAATGTTCATTTCTCTCAAGCTCACACTGCCAACAAGTGCCTTTCTTCCAATCTTTGTCGTTTCGAAAAAAAAATTCTCCAGCAAACATTCAAAGTGGAAGAAGTGGGAAGATTAAACCTGTCCAGCAGGCAGAGGAGCTGCCAGAGGTCCAGGCAGTTCTGACAAGCCGTGCAACTCAAGCCCACTGTTGTCACTTTGGTAGGAAAGCCAAATTCAATTAGGCCACGTTCGTTGAATTTGTAGTCATCGACTTAGCTTGAGCTGCCATCAAGAAAGAGTAAGTGCCAGTATCCCAATATAAAAGAAACAATGTCAAATTCAATTAGGCCACGTTCGTTGAATTTGTAGTCATCGACTTAGCTTGAGCTGCCATCAAGAAAGAGTAAGTGCCAGTATCCCAATATCAAAGAAACAATGTCAAATTCAATTAGGCCATGTTCGTTGAATTTGTAGTCATCGAATTAGCTTGAGCTGCCATCAAGAAAGAGTAAGTGCCAGTATCCCAATATCAAAGAAACAATGTCAAATTCAATTAGGCCACGTTCGTTGAATTTGTAGTCATCGACTTAGCTTGAGCTGCCATCAAGAAAGAGCAAGTGCCGGTATCCCAATATCAAAGAAACAATGTCAAATTCAATTAGGCCACGTTCGTTGAATTTGTAGTCATCGAATTAGCTTGAGCTGCCATCAAGAAAGAGTAAGTGCCAGTATCCCAATATCAAAGAAACAATGTCAAATTCAATTAGGCCACGTTCGTTGAATTTGTGTCATCGAATTAGCTTGAGCTGCCATCAAGATAAGAGTAAGTGCCAGTATCCCAATTCAAAGAACAATGTCAAATTCAATTAGGCCACGTTCGTTGCAATTTGTAGTCATCGATTAGCTTGAGCTGCCATCAAGAAAAGAAGTGCCGGTATCCCAAAATTCAAAGAGAACAATGTAAATTCAACTGGCCACGTTCAGTTGAATTTGTAGTCCATCGAATTCAGGCTTGAGCTGCCATCAAGAAGAGTAAGTGCCAGTATCCAATATGAAGGAACAATGTCAAATTCAATTAGGCCACGTTCGTTGAATTTGTAGTCATCGACTTAGCTTGAGCTGCCATCAAGAAAGAGTAAGTGCCAGTATCCCAATATCAAAGAAACAATGTCAAATTCAATTAGGCCACGTTCGTTGAATTTGTAGTCATCGACTTAGCTTGAGCTGCCATCAAGAAAGAGTAAGTGCCAGTATCCCAATATCAAAGAAACAATGTCAAATTCAATTAGGCCACGTTCGTTGAATTTGTAGTCATCGACTTAGCTTGAGCTGCCATCAAGAAAGAGTAAGTGCCAGTATCCCAATATCAAAGAAACAATGTCAAATTCAATTAGGCCACGTTCGTTGAATTTGTAGTCATCGACTTAGCTTGAGCTGCCATCAAGAAAGAGCAAGTGCCAGTATCCCAATATCAAAGAAACAATGTCAAATTCAATTAGGCCACGTTCGTTGAATTTGTAGTCATCGACTTAGCTTGAGCTGCCATCAAGAAAGAGTAAGTGCCAGTATCCCAATATCAAAGAAACAATGTCAAATTCAATTAGGCCACGTTCGTTGAATTTGTAGTCATCGAATTAGCTTGAGCTGCCATCAAGAAAGAGTAAGTGCCAGTATCCCAATATCAAAGAAACAATGTCAAATTCAATTAGGCCACGTTCGTTGAATTTGTAGTCATCGACTTAGCTTGAGCTGCCATCAAGAAAGAGTAAGTGCCAGTATCCCAATATCAAAGAAACAATGTCAAATTCAATTAGGCCACGTTCGTTGAATTTGTAGTCATCGACTTAGCTTGAGCTGCCATCAAGAAAGAGTAAGTGCCAGTATCCCAATATCAAAGAAACAATGCCAAATTCAATTAGGCCACGTTCGTTGAATTTGTAGTCATCGACTTAGCTTGAGCTGCCATCAAGAAAGAGCAAGTGCCGGTATCCCAATATCAAAGAAACAATGTCAAATTCAATTAGGCCACGTTTCGTTGAATTTGTAGTCATCGACTTAGCTTGAGCTGCCATCAAGAAAGAGTAAGTGCCAGTATCCCAATATCAAAGAAACAATGTCAAATTCAATTAGGCCACGTTCGTTGAATTTGTAGTCATCGACTTAGCTTGAGCTGCCATCAAGAAAGAGCAAGTGCCGGTATCACAATATCAAAGAAACAATGTTTTCACTTTTAATGAAGAATTACAAATCCCACAAAATCTTCTCCCGGGCAGTGTTTTTATAGACTTTTGCATTTTTCTCTGTTGCCATGCATAACCACTGCTGCCCCTGCTCAAACACCCAAAATACACATGCGTTGATGGTGAACCATTTCGTTTTGAATTTGGCCTGAATGCCACGCAACAACCAAATTTCGAATGGCGAAAATGCTAGTATAGTAGACTCAGAAGTGATCATGTGCAGGGTACAGTGTCTTTCTTTTGGAACTCTTCTTGTAACGTGCAAGTGCACATGGTGCGATTCTGTGTACAACATTTCATTGCAAAAATCACCTCTGTTGAAGCCAGCCTGGTTAATGAAAGTTTTTCCATGCTTTTTGTTGTGGCTTAAAAATAACTAATCTTGGTCAAAGTTACGTTGAAAAATGTCAACCAAACTGAAACCGAAGTGTTGGGGCATGATAAACCATGTGAAAGTGCAGAAGAAATACCACTTCAATGGATCATCAGTCTTCTTTGCCATATCCGACTTGTTCGCATCGCAACCAGAGAGTTCAGAGTTTGACATCTCTTTTGCAGAGAAGGGTTGTTCCGGTATGGAATTGGACCTGATGAAGGGCTTTGGCGGTAAAGGAGATTAGTCAGAATCCTCCCAACCGAGAAAAATGACGTTTATGGCACATTTTCGAAAAGCTGGCAGAACTGTGGAGCTCATAAGGGAAGGAACGAAAAGTTTGGCCAACGAAAAGTCGTCCAGTCTGTGATAGAAATGGATCTGGATAAATTAGAACATTTCAGCTCGGCTTGTCATCTTTTGGGATAGACAATCAATTTACCTTCCTAAGAAAATTAGGCTTGTTTCTTTTCGCAAAATATTCTCTTCAGCTGAGGGATAAATGTGTTTGTTGTGTGATCAAGCAAATACGGTGGGTGGTCAATCAATTCGAAGCCAATGATGGCAACTACAGTCATAGCCATTTGAAACATGTGTGCTGGTGTCTTGGTGGAAATGTACATTTCTTCGCAATCCACTCTGCCTGTCCTTCATAGCCTGGCGTAACTTAACTATTTGGTCAGCTTTAAACTCTAATGGTATTGTGGCAACTGTGATCCAAGTAATCTAACTGCAATCCAGGTGATTGATGATCAAGTACTGTGATCTAATGTGATCATAAGGCACCCCAAACAGACCGATGCCATCACCTTTCCGACTGCAGCATGTTGCTCTAATTTCTCTCTTTCGGGGAGCTAAACCTTTTGGCAGACACTGCATTCCTGTTGCTTGATCTCGCGATCAGAATGGTGAAACTATGTTTCATCCTTTGTGGAAATCATCTGGATTGGCATGATCAGTCCACATGTGATCAGCCTTCAGTATCCAGTGCAGCCATCTGACCCAACTTTTTGAGACCCAATGCATCTTTGTCAACATGGATTGGTGCCATACGAAAGCTGCACTTTCTCCAAATCTCCGATGGTGACTCGTCTTTCTTTGACAAAAATGTGACTTTGATGGTGTTGTGGGAAGCTCTGCCGGCAACCTGTTCGCACAAGATGCCTTGCCATGCTTGAAATCTGCAAAGCTCTGCACCAGAACAGCATCTACTTGTTACAATTACGCCCCACATCAGTTGGAAATGTTTGATTGCTGCTCGAATTTAGATTCTTCCATTTTGAAAAGGGGGCTCTTCTCACTAATGCATGAAGTGTTGCAGTACACTGTAGGCACATGAATTAAATTTTCCCATTACTTCTTTAAAGGCCTATCTAAAAGAAAAAAGAAAAGAAAAGAAAAATATCTATAAAAAAGTTTGCAAATTGAATAACCCACAGGTCGACATGATGCTTGCTTGACAAAGCGTCCGCTACGTTAGTCGAATTTTGCACACCATTTCGGGAGCCTCTCGCTCCCATCCTTCCTTGACATCACCACCCATATGACCCAATATGGGCTCATTCTTGAAGGTTACCCAAGCAAACACATTCATGGTTGAAACGTCATGCTATGCCACCTAATAAAAATGGTAATCTGGTCCACGGAGCTCACACATTCGCAGCCCCAAGTTCCTGCGAAAAGTATTAGATGCATTGCAACAGAATTTTGAATGGTGAAGAGTGAGGCTACTCAGTAGCCCCCCCCCCAAAACTGGCTCCATGCACCCATAATCAGCCAATAGCATTCACACCGTTCATCCCCAGGGTCTGCAACAAGATCCAACTAATTATGCCACTGAGGAAGATGTGCACATACTTCAACAAGCATAAGCCTCCTGTAAATCTGAAATCCAATGTCGGACTCTACTGCTGCATGCTATGTAGTTGCGAAAGAACCTACGTTGGCTAGATGCGTAAACTGTATTGATAAGGTAGCCCAATCGTGTCGAAAAATCAGCCAATATTGGTCGTAACGGTATAATCGTTGTGATCGTTATGATTTTGGCGTAACGAAGTACCCACCTAAACCAAGATTATCATTATTTTGGGTTTTCGTCACCTATTTAGGAGCACGCGCTTAAAGAAATGCATGGGCATTTTAGGTCTCGCAGGCCTTTGTCGGCTAAAGTTCGGCCAAAGAAAGAAAGAACGAAGATTGAAGGAAAGGAGAAAGGAATGTGGAAAAGTGGAAATTCATTTCCTCTTTTTTCCCGTTGAGTGGCATGAGATGGTTGCTACATTTTTTGTAGTTGGCCAGACGATGGATATGAATGACATTCTCATTCTTGCAAAAAATGTTGTCACTGGAATGTTGCAATTCAGTGATTTTCACCTTGTAGTTTATCATGATTCTTCCTGGAAAATAGTTTTCGCAAACACAGGATTGCTTGATGCGAAATTCAGAAGGCCTCGGACAGATCACTTACAATTGCATCAGACCAGGCCAACTTCCAATTTAAAAGCTAGTGTAATGAACACTGCAAACCAAGGGCAGTACGTTCACCTTTTTCTTATCTGCTCGCTATTTTTATGGAACACTACTGCGTGTGCACCAGTTTATTTGCAGTAAATCATTGAAACTATTGAGGCTGTTTTCCTGAATTTTGCCTCGTCTTCTTGCACAATGCAAGGATGCAAATGCTCTGCAAGGCTGGGCTGGACGACAATCATGCGATCAGACGATGCCTGCAATATGCACTTTCAGTTGCATTATATGTCAATCAATCAGTCAATATGCAATTTTTGATTCAGTTACTGAATCAAAAATCAAGCACAAAATCTGGGAACAATTTCCAAGAGACGAGACGAAGATCAAAAGGGCAGAATGCAGGAACCCATCTTCCATGCCTCTCTTCTCTTTCATGTTTCGTGGAGCGGTTTTCTTCCGAGAAGAGCACAGCTCTACGCAGCGCTCACGAGTCGCGAAACCGATGATGTGCTTGCACAGCAGTCAGTGGCTCGCTGATATCACGATGCAGGGACCTTCAAGGTGATTGAATTCGGAAATCCAAAGGGGCTTATCTAAAATGTAAATACAAATACAGTTTACATGTCTTGGACCAGATGAAGAGAATTTTCTCTATTCGACTTGAAATACATGAACGAACAATAAAAAACGTATTGAAGCCTCAGCACTCCACATTGTTTCACGTCTGGGCGAGCTCCACTTTGGCAGGATTCAATAATCATTGAAGAAGTGAAAACGACTCCCACAGCTTGATAGCAGAGAGTATATTCACTCAACAAATTTGGACAATGTGGCAAAGAATGAGAATGAAGGTAGCCATTTTCATCATTCATTGATTCATTTGTCCTGGTATTCGACGACGATGAAGGTGAACCCCTTCAGTGGAATGCGTCACGGTTCATTCTGCTCCATGTGACGATGGGAGCGTGAGGCTTCAGAGATGTGAGATAATTCAACCAATCCAATGGAGACTTTGTCAAGCAGACATCATGTCGACCCGTATAAAACAAATTTTATCCCTGTTGCACAAGACGTGATGATATTTTGCAAGAGTGGGTTATTCACAGGCGAAATCTATTATCAGTGATGTTTGCAACAGGGATAAAATTTGTGATTTTTAAATTAATTAATATTTTGAAAATGATTTTCTGCCATTGATTTTGACAGAGCTGTTGGTGTTTTGCTGTTTATCGATTTTCATTCTTCTGCACTTTATCTGTGTGCCCGTTGATGTGCACTTTATCTGTGTGCCCGTTGGCAAAATGACATTTCTTTGCAAAAATCCTCGACTTTGGAAGTTTCTTTATAGGTTGGAACTTACCTTACTCTTTTATAACCAACACCAATTTCGACTTTTCAAAACATCTTTGTTCTGCTCATTTTAAAGGGGTTACGAATATTAAATGGCTTGGGCAACAGCAATGTACAGAGTAGTTCAAAAGTCCCTTAACACTTACCATGGCTCAGGACTGGTGGTCCAAGTGTGCTCATTCTTGATCCCTTCATAAATGTTCTGTTGTCCCATGTGCATCTTGACATCTTTTTGAGAACAGCATTGTTGGTGTTGTGGACCAAAAAGCAACCTCTCAGTTTTTCGTCACTTGCTCCTCAAATCCATAATGAATTATTTCCATTCGTTGTCATGTTTGGGCTTCTGGCAGGCCATAACAAAGAATCGGATGTGTTGCTAGCATCCTTGTAGTTCAATATTCTTGAAATTGACTTTCCGAGCATTTGCGTACTGCCAGTCATACACAGTGAGCTGGAACTCTGTCTTGCCGCAACCATTTGTCAGCATCAGCTTCTGACCTTGCAAGCCATGGAACAAGTAACTGCCGGTGCACTTTTGCAGACAAGTTTCCTGATTGACCAATCCTTTGAAGAAGAGAAGTCCTAAGCAGTGATTTCTTCCAAAGCTGCCCACAACAAGCTGCCGCGGTGTACTTTTGCAGACAAGCTTCCTGATTGACCGGTCCTTTGAAGAAGAGAAGTCCAAAGCAGTAATTTCTGCCAAAAGCTGTCCACAGCATGACAAGTGGATGGTTCTTCTCCAGCTTTTCCACAAAAGTGGATTTTGGGCTTTCGTTTCGCTGGTGACATTCCCAAGACCACGACACACAAAGCGGATTTTTGCATGTTCTGATATGGCTATCTGAAGAAAGAATGCGAAATAGGAATGTTTCGGCAGTTGTTTGCTGGCCTCTTCAGGTGAGATATCCAAATGTTGAGCCATATGGGGAAGATGCAGATTGGCTGGTTTCGTATGGCCAGCCTCAGGGATTTAACTCCCATTATCAACATGGCAGCGTGCAAATGCCAGGATCTGACCTCATACCCACGTGGGGATTACAGAAACATTCTCGCCAGGTTCTTGCCCATTATCTACCAGTGTTTGACCTTTCTTTAATTGTGCTGCAGGCATTTCGTTTAAAAATTCAAAACTCATGGGTTGCACTGCACGTTCCCCATGCCATGGTTGCTGCGCTTGAAATCAATGGACACATTGCAGAATTCTGCCAATGGCAGATGAATTCTCAATGTTTGGAGACTATGGGAAATCCAAGTCTTTTTGTAGATGCCTGGTGGCTAATAAAATGGGAACGTTTTTCCCTAAATCCTGAGTGTGGCATCCACCAGATATTTGCACAATGATGCCCGTGCATAATTTCACTGCTTTTTGTTAGGATTCAGCTTCCGCGTTGGACTGCATAAAATCTGCTCAAATAATGGTGGTCTTATTAAGGCAGATCACCAGCAAAACAAAAGACAGATTTTTGTTTCACCCGAAATAAAGATGCCTGTTTTTGAGTTGCAGAAATGGCACATTCGTTGGGACAAAAACACACTGCTTCAGGATGAGATGCGAGCAAAGCTGCTAGGAAAGTTTCAAATATCCGTGCCTGTAATCCAGTGCTTAAATTGTAAAAAAAAAAGCGGCCGGCTCCCATTCATTTTGAAAGGGGCACACGAATTTGAAAAGGGCTTTTGGGCCCAAAAGGGCACAAATTTTTTCAGGACATGGGGGCAACAACGGGGCAATGTGCAGGAAAAAGGGCAATGTCGTTCCCGACAATGCGTTGCGCGAAGCGCAACGCCGGGGGAGGGGTTCAGGGAGGGGGTGTCCCCCTCATTGAAGGGGAAAAAAATTTGAAAAATGGAACCTCGAGAGGTGCTCAGAATTCGCAAATTTTGAAAAAAAACTGCCATGGTTTTTGTCGCAAGCACCATCTGCACGCATATCGATTCAATTGACCTGCGAATTGAATATCCACGATTTCAAAACAAAGCAACTGCGACGAGAGTCGAAAACGCATTTCATTCACACTTTTCCATCCAACCCAGTGTCAAACACCCGAATCACAAAAAGTGGGAAAAACACTCGGAACAAAGGAAACAGACCTGGTCCGACCTCTCTCTCCTGCCAATGCGGGAATGGGGGAGCAGTGAGCACCCAGCTCAATCCACCACGACCACTTGCCACCGCACTGACCGCGACAAGACAGTCGCACGGCGCCGAAGTTGGAGCTGTGGCTGAGAGCTGAGACAGTTCTCCTCTACGGGTGGGTTGCTCTAGTCTGTGGTAAAGTAAGGAGTAGGCTACTCCCGAGTGTAAAGTCGAAGGTAAGCAACCAGAGGTAAATTTCGGTTGCTGTTGTTGAGAGTAGCCTTACTCGGGAGTAAATATTTTCGAAAAAGTGAAATATTTACCTTCGACTTTTACTCCCGGCCAGGGGCAGGAGTAAAGTCGGAGGTAAGCAATCTGCGTACATAAAACACCATTCAAGCTCTTTAGAAATTTAGTTGCTTGTTCTAAATCCAGACGGGCATATCGAAAACAAAAAATATCCAATCCCCACATCAGGACATCGTCTTGCTTGCCAGCAAAATGGTTCTGTGGTCGGGATATGATCGCTTTTCGAACGTGGCACTGTTTTGATCTGCAGTTGTATTTGAAAATTTTGTTTTTTGAAATGCATTTTCAAGGGTAACAGCTCGGGATACCTTCCGACATTGAACTAAGCGAGTTATCACCATTGCTCTCTGATATACTTAAAGCTAACTAAACCTAACCTAACCTGACTTTTGGCAAGTTGAGCGTGTGTGAAAACTCGTCCAGTTCAGCTTTTTTCAGATGTCGGCGGGTATCCCGAACTGCAACCCTTTCAAGTGTGGTGCTCCACACCGCGGTGCTCTTTTTTCATGATGATACACATCCAAGCGGCGGTTTTGGAAGCAGCACAATTTCATACGCAGAATGCTTAGCAGTTTTAAGGATTACAGTTCAATAAGACCTGTTGCATGTGGAGTAGACCAAGTTAGAGGACGTGATTTGCGGTTGATAGGGGGACAGCTATAGTGATACATTGAAGAGCAATCAAGGATCAAAAAAGATGATTAGCAGTCGGTAGACAACAAGCATCAGGCAGTGAGGGTAGGCGGATTAGGTCAGGTTTAGTTAGCCTTAATTGAGAAATAACTAAAAAGAAATGCAGCACATCACGTCCTCCTCCACATAGACATCGTTTGGAACTGCTATCGTTGAGAGCCCATTTGCATGG